>VZRH01000794.1:376055-400400 GCA_013397555.1 Urocynchramus pylzowi | reverse complement strand
AAAAAAAAAAAAGGCCAAGATTTTCTGTTTTACACCATATCTTGTGAAAACAGGATTTTTTTTAACCTTTAAAAGCCTCTGCTTTTTCACAGCACATGATTTCCAAGATGAAATAGAGTCTACACACACATTACTCAGTGGCAGTGATGACAAGAAACTTAACCTTCATTCTGCAAACTTTCAGTTAAGTTTGCTCTTTAAAACACTGTGCCCAATAAAACACACAACATGACAGTTAAGAACAAAGCCCAGGAAATATTATATTCAATAGCACTAAGTTAGCTCTGCAACTTCACTCAAACTGGTATTCTCTGATGGTGTAATAATGTAAATGTAGATATGCTTTCTTCATACTTGAGATTTCTCAATGCAGTAAAACATACGTGACCCATGCTAACAAATGTGTGAGAAGCAAATTTCACCACCAGAGGGACAGACAGTCCCTTAAGGCAGAGGTGTACAGGGAAATCTGAGGGTGTGGAAACTTCTGAGAATGAAGAAGAGCACTTTGAAGAAGAGGAAGTTGCACTGTGCAGAAATTAATGGTACAAAACCAGACTGAGAAGAGCAACCATGAGCTGCTGCAAACTAACACTGCAGAACAACACTTGTTAGCTTTTGCTATGGACTGATGCTGCAGTCCACCAGGAGCAAGAGGGGAAGCTCCAGACCAGAAGCAGGAGGACACCAAGGGGGAAGGCGGCACCATGGAGCAGGTGCGTAGCAGCAGAAGGAAAACAGAGACGCCAGCATAGCTGGCAAGCCAGTCCCGTGGGAGGCTCTTGTGATGTCAAGCAGAATGACTCAGATAATAAAAAGGAAATCATCAACAACATGCATGACCATTTACTTGTGCATCACACCCAAAGGAAAAATAAGATTGAACTACTCAGGGATATCCTGTGAGAGCAGAATCTTGGAAGGGCCATTTATTTTATAACCATTTTGTTGGGGAGGCAGTAAAAAGGAGACTGAGGGAAAGAAGGAAAAAAGAAAAAAGGTACAGGTTCAAGGATTGCAATGTTCTTTTTTCCTTCCTGTTTTTAATTCTACTTTTTAAATAATGAAAGAAACAGAATAAAAATATAATGATAACAGTTCAAAATGTAAGAATGACACTAAAAGCAAGAGAAACAAGAAATGACTGCAACAGCTACTCAAGCATGTATAAAGAGAACTTGTGAAAAGACAGACAGGAGCCAAGGAAGGAAAATAAACCTAACCCTACTGGAAAAAAAAATAAGGAATTCAGTGATCCTGGGAAGAAATGAGAAAAAAAGGTTAGCATGGTCAGCTGTGAGGGAGATCTGACATACAGAGCCATTTTCTAGAAAGGAGAATTACACATCCCTGTATGTGGCAACAAAGCCATACAGCGACCCGAGAAAAGGCTGTTTTTCACTGCTTACACCGCAAGGGCCTGTCCAGCAGCAAACACATATTTCACATAGATCTTCAGGTGGTGACTGCTCTCATACCTTTGACTTTAACCTGATGCTTGGTACACTCCGTGCAGGGAAGGAGGGTGAATTCCTCAGTCTGATACATCGAATAGTCTGTGCTTGCAACCACAATCCTGTCTCCCGGCTCCCAACTACTAACATCATCCAGAAGATTCAGTATTACTCCACCCACTGCTTCCACCTGGAAGCCTGATATTGGGACACCTAATTAAAGATAAAAGAAAATGAAACAAAGATTATATTCACCTTTATATGAAACAATTCCCAAAAAGAGGCTATTAAAATATGTATGTGATTTTGCAGGCCCCAAAGCCCCCTAAAGTACAACTCTGCCCTCAAACATGCCAGTGTGAGATGCCTTTACAGCCTGTTTACTTATTGAATCTCAAACAAAACCAAGGGAAAACACAGAACTAATGGTGACTGGAATAATCTATGATTTTTTTTTTTCCTTCAAAAAACCCTACTATCATATGGCAGTAATTTGTAGATCCAGCTACCTCTGCTTGTTTCAAGTGACTTTTTTTTTTTGCCATTTTAAACTGTAGAGATGTAATCCAGGACATGGAAAACAAAGTAGAGGACTTTCTTTTTTAAGCACAACTAATAGAACAGTTTGGCAGACTAAATTGCACACACATAGAATTTCACTGGCTTATGATGAATTTGCATAAGTTCAGCTGCTTTTGCTAACTCTTGAACCTAACTCTACAGCACCAGTAAGTAAAAGATGTATTTTGTTGGTTTTTATTTTTTTTAATGTAAGTCTTTACGGTTTCATGGGGCTATCAAGAACAGTAAAGAGGTAGTACCAAATAGCTCAACTGCCTAACAAATAATTTTATAACTACCATAAAAATTTTTTCAGGAAAACACAAGAGCATTTAGTAATTCTGAAAACAAAAAGAGATTATTACTCATAAAAACTCAGATCAAAGATATCTTAATTTTTTTAAAAAATTATTAAAGGATAAAAGCAAGCAAGTGGCAGGTCTTCTAGGTTTTTATACCACAGATTCAACTTTGTATCAGAACAGCTATCTGAAGTTCAGCACTCTAAGAGCAACCAAAAACTGCAGTAAGAATAAAACATTTCTTTTGGCTTCTGTAGCTTGGTTTGGTTTTTTTTTTGGTTTTTTTTTTTGGTACCATAATCACATCTCAGAAGTTTAGATTTAAAACATACATGAACTGCCAAATTATGAAAATAAATTTTAAAAGTGTTTTAAAACTTATAAGAATCCTATCTTCATCTAAATATACTAGAATTTAAGACTCAATGTTATGCTGCTCACATACTGTATACAAACAGACTGAGAAAATAGGTAGTACTGAAGAACTGTGTCCTCCTATTTCATCCATAGCAAGAAAAAACAACTTATAGCAGCACTCAAAAATGTAAATTGCAACCAGAAGTTTTAGTGAAAAAAAGGCATATGAAGTACTTTTTCTTTTTCCCTCAAATGTAGAATTTCACAAAACACTTTCCTACCATCATTCCATTCGCTGTAAGCTCTCACAACAAACTTCTGACCATCCACTGTGAAAAACTCTTTTTGAGCAAGAGCTTTCCCACCAGTGCTGTGGTTTTCATAGTTTCTCACTGATTCATTACAGGAAGAATTTCCACCACCTATGACACCAACTAAAGCCCAGGCTTGCCTGTGAAAATCAAAAGTAAATGTTTAAATATAACGGCCCTTTAAAACTTCTTTACAAAGCCAGGAAAGGCAAGGAGGATAGAAGTTGTAAAAAACCATTTTGCTTGCTCTTCCAAATTAATTTTAAAATGCAACTTCAAAATGTAGAAGGAAATGGGCAGATGTAACAGCAGAGAAAAAAAAGTTTAAAATAACTGGGTGTCCTATACACAAACTGGCAAACAAAAGTTCTTACTGGGGAGGGCTTTCATATACATTTTTAGTAAAATATTCAACAGGATACACATTTTTCCAAAAGCAAATTGCTAGAGATGTGTGACAAAAGTCACACAGGATCCTACTCCCAAACAGCTTTAGCAGGGACCGGGAGGAGCAGGAGTCAGTGCCAATGTTCCTGCCATAGCACCCTGCCAGCAACACCCCAGAGGAGCAATCAGGACTTCAGGGAACCACGTGTTCCTCAGGTCAGGAGGGATGGACACAGCCAGCACCACCACAGCCCCTGGTGCTCACCCCCATGCTGGACAGGCAATAGCTTTTGAATCTTTCAAGATGCTCAGACCCAGAAAAGGAAATGCATGCTGTTACACAACTTTTCTACAATATACCATGCATGTGTGTGTGTTTGGAAATTGAAAGCAAACCACATGCCACAGACAGCTGCCACCAAGTTCAAAAAAACAAGTTTATTTTGCTGTCCTTTACTGCTCTGTAATGCCATAACCATGTATGTAAAGGAAGCAGTCGAGATCATCTATAAAAAAGCCAGACAATTTTGCATCATTAAAGCTGAATCATTCACCCCAAGTGAAAACAGTGTCAGCAAGCTGGACTGCAGTCTGTTGCTAATGACTGATTCAAAGGGAGATATTAAATCCACCTTCAATACACTTGCCTTTATTTTAACCCTTATTGATGTTTTTGTTGATTGGGATCAAAAAGCCCAACAACACTTTAGCATTAACATTTTCAGAGAATTAGTACATACTGGGCCAGCTTTTTAATAGCAGCAGCAAGCAAGGTGAACGTTTCACATACTGACATTTAAAATAAAATTATTTTGATTCATGCTTTGCATTCCACATGTTGCAGAAGAAGTAGAGGGGGAGAGGTCTGTAAGGGAGTATTCACCTCCATGCTGACATCTTCATCACTACCTTTAGAGGTTTAAGAAAATGACCTGCTTTTCCTGAGTGAGCCATCAGGGACAGCTTCTTGCCTATCTTCCACCCCAGAACAAAATAATTTTATGTGCTTACAAAGCCTTTTCTGACTAAAGAAAGCAGACAAGGATCAGTTCAGCAGAGAGGGAAAAAAGGCTGCTTCTTCCCAGTTACAAGCTGAAGTTCCTCATTTCAGACAAACTGGGGAGGTCACGGGCAGAGACAAACTCCAGAAACATACACCTCTCAGGACATGCTGGGCTGGCTGCACCACAGCCTGGGCAATGTGAAGCCACACAGGCTTTGCTGCTTTCAGAAAACAGTGGTATTCTACTACAGGACATCCAGGTCTTGGCACTCTGGGCCAAACTGCTTCAGAAGCAAGAGCATTCCATTCCACACCCCTGTGCTTACACAGCCAGTGACACAAATGTACTCCTGACGGGAACTGAGGTCAGAACATGCCATCCTGACTGACACGCCAGCCCGCCTCTGCCAAAGCACAGGGAGGAAACTAACTGGAATCCAGATGTCAGGGGATAGCAAGGGATAAGAATAGAACGGAAAAACCAAATGACCAGTTTCCTGGAAAACACTGAACAATACAAAGAGGTTATACAACGCCATCCCAACAGAAGAACAACAACAGACTGGATATACTTTTCACTTGTGTTGCCAACACGAATCACAGAATCATTTAGGCTGGGAAGTACCTCTAAGATCATCAAGTTTAGCCTTTGACCGATGGCCACCTTGTCAACTAGACCATGGCACCAAGTACTACATCCAGTCATTTCTTGAATACCTCCAGGGATTATGATTCCACCATCTCCCTGAACAGTCTGTTCCAATGCTTAATATCCCTTTCCCTTAAGAAATTCCTCCTATGTTCAACTGTAAACCTCCCCTGATGTAGCTTCAGGTTACATCCTCTTGTTCAGTCACTGGTTGCCTAGGAGAAGACACTGACCTCCACCTTGTAGAGACCAATAAGGTCCCTCTGAAGCTCCTTCAGTTCAGGCTAAACATTCTCAGCTCCCTCAGCAGCTCATCATATGACTTACTACACTCTAGACTCTTCCTCAGCTCCGTTGGCCTTCCCTGGACACACTCCAGCACATCACTCTTTATTGTAAGGAGCCTAGAACTGGACACAGGACTCAAGGTGTGGCTTCACCAGTGCCCAGTACAGCACTGCCATGGTCCTGCTGGCCACATTATTGCTGATATTGCTTCCTGCTGAAGGCCAGGACCTTCCTGGCCACCTGGGCACATTGCTTTGTGTTGCCCAGAGCAGTGTGGACAACCCTCTGTGGCACAAAGCCAAATTCAGAACATGCACTGCAAAATGCCATTTGCAATAGCTAAATGAAGAGCAATGAGGAGCAGTGTAAGTTTCCTGCTTTAATAACTCCTGTTATACCTCTTCTACTGTCTCACCATCCAAATCCTGACCAACTGAAAAGAATGGTCAAAAGCTATAGAAGCACCTTGTAACTGTATTTCAATCACAAAATAATTTGACAGGTCAGTTCCTTTGAGAACTCAATGGAGAGGTAACATACTTTTTTTTCAATAGTGCAGGAATTATGGGTTGGAAGGAACCTTAGAGATCCTTTAGTTGCACTTGTTGCTCTTCCAAAGTCATACAAATTAAAAGCTTCACCTAGAAACTGTTACCTATCTATGAATTAGTTTAATTTCTATAAAAAACAGTGAAAGCAAGCAATTTTGAGTAAGTAAAAACATCTGTCAAACAGACACCAGTCTCTGCACTGTACTGCTAACTGAATACTATTACTGCAGCACTATGTACAACACCAAGAACTCTCTGGAAACTTCATGAACTGTCAAAGTTTAACAAATTCCCCACAGCAGAATCTGCATGTCATCTTTAATCAGCACAAAAGGGAAAATAAATTACTTACCTGTAACTTAATCCTCTGACAAACCTACTTCCCAGAAGATTTTGAATAGTCACTCTGGTTTCCTCCAGAAGATTTTTAGCAGCTGAATCTCCTACGGCAATAGCAATAATGCGACCAGGATGCCCATTTTTCAGTAAGTTCTGGAGCTTTAAGCTTTCCTCTGCAAATTCATGAGTATCAAACTTCAGCACTTCCAAAACCTCTGCTGTATCCTGATTGATCACTCTAACATTTAGTCCTCGGGAAAAATTCTTTTTAAATGTATAATGACCATAGGCCAGCCCTGAGAAATATATAGTCTTTGACAGAAGAGTCCATGATACCTTCTGGTGCCCGTGCAACTCCAGCGTTCCTTCAGGGCCCACGCCAATAAATTTTTTGCCAAATTCTGGCACATCAGCACCTTCATTTGACTTCCCATACAAAATAATAGTTGCTTTGGATTTATAGCGGCATTTCTCTGCTCCAACATGAAGCATTCCACCATCCTTTATCAGGATAAATCGAGTTCTCAAGGTAATATTTTTAGAACCTTCTTTATCATCACCAAAAACAAGTAAACCTAAAGGAAAAAAAAAAAAATTCTGTACATCAAAGCAAAATTCAGAGACTCAAATAACCACATTTTGCAGAAAGAGCAACAGAAAAATTACAGATTTATTTTTCGCACCCATAAATTAAGCTGTTATGTTCTTACATATATTTAAGAATATTTGAGAAAGTAACTGCTACCAATTGTGATTCATCTTTCTAAGCATTTGCTGGCTTATTCCTGTTCCTTTTCTGCCTGTTTGGTAGGATTACTAATATACAACAGTTACCACTGGAGGACAAACAGATTGAGTACCACACAGGCTACTAAACAACCTTGTTTTCCTATATTGCACAGAAAACTAGCTCAATGCTGCACTGAAAAGATACTAGAGTATCATCATAGAGAATTCATCTTTTGAATTATATACCCAATCTGGCAGCAGGCTGAAAGTAAAAAAGCATGGGAACTGGTCAATAAGCTGCAAGATAAAAGTTTCAACATATTTTTGTGCAATCACCGAAGTAAAAAATATGCAGGAAACTGAAACAAGTTCATCTTGCTATTTCATACCTCCATCCTGTATAACTATAGAGTGTACTGTAGCATCTGAGTTCAGACGAAACAAATCCCCTTTTTTGATAATAACTCGTTTTTCAGGATCTTTTCCAGGGCTCCAGTTTTTAAGGCGAGGATTCTGAT
Organism: Urocynchramus pylzowi; assembly: GCA_013397555.1. Lineage (NCBI taxonomy): Eukaryota > Metazoa > Chordata > Aves > Passeriformes > Fringillidae > Urocynchramus > Urocynchramus pylzowi. The sequence goes on along the minus strand of VZRH01000794.1, from coordinate 392,951 downwards.
CAGGACAATTCTCTGCAATATAACGTGAAATTCAACTTTTAAAAAACAAATATCATCATCACATTAATCAAGGCAGCATTAGGATGAACCCAAGTAAGAAAGGGTCAGTCACCCACAAAGGACTCCCACATCCTTCTGTGCTTTCAATACTGCAGTCATTGCATTTGAATAGCCAAAAAGACACCTGAAAAACAGCTGAAGTCTCAGGGGTATGAAGGCATTCTTTTACTGAATTAAACTACTACTGACCACACATTATTGACCATAGATACTTTTGAACCCCATCTGATTTTTCTCTTATTTGCTAGGTCACCTGTAGTAGATGAGAAGAGATATGTGGAATGCAGTCAGACAGAGAGCCATCATGAGCACTGGAAGCCTTAGGCCAGCTAACTAGGCTAACATGGTTGTAAAGCACCTCCATATCCCACCTCCTCAAGGTCCCAACCCTGTCAGAAAGGCTGATCCCTTCTTACTTTTAAGCATTCAAATCATTCTCGCAGTGAAAGTTTGCAGGAGGGACAAGACACCCTGAACATATTTAGTATAAAACTTAACTAGCTAGAGCAGTTTCCTAGGACATGAGACATTTGGATCTAACGTAAACATGTGTATCCCTTAGGAAGTCAGCTTAAATATCAGGCTACAAACTACAGAACAGCAAAGACACACACAGTCCTTGCTGAAAGCCATGGCACTACACAGGCTATAAAAGTGAGCTACAAGGCCAGAGAAGGAGAGGCAACAGCAAGAATTGACAGGCTTATATGATTTCAGACAAAGTTACAGCGATGTAGTATTTATACCACGCACCTTTATAGCAAATTAAGCATCTGAGTAATATGGAAGCACAGAGACACTATAAAAACTGGAAAGTAGATTCCTTTGATTATCTTATCAAAATTAAAAATAAATATTAAAAAAAAAATTAAACATATTTTTCCTGTGCAAAAGACAATCAAAAAGTTGCCAGAATAAACATGTTAGCAGGCCAACTGAAGTTAACAGCCAAAATAGCTTTTTCACATCCTGCCTTTTGAAGAAATACACCCACACTTCTGAAGTGTTACTTTGGAGGCAAAAAGCTATCAGAAATAGTCCTTTCTTGCAATAACTAAATAATAATAATTATTAATTATTATATTAAATAATAATTCTTGCAATAACTAAAGAAACCAAAACCTATTCACAAGTTTAATACAAGACTGCCTTAGTTTTGCTAACACAAATGTTTTTCCTTTGGTATTAACTCTCCACATTTCAAATCCCTCCCAATCCAGGAAAGCCACATAAACCAAGATTTGACTGCCAGTGGGGAAAATTAGCAAACTGCAGAAAGGGCAGAAGGCAGAAAAACAGTATTAAGAAAATAAAAACAAAATAAAATCTTTTGGGAGGATCTTATGAAGACAGCTTTTAGAAAATGTAATTCAACACAAGGGAAAGCTGAAAAGCAAGGAGAGCTGCAATCAGGAAGACTGCTGAGCACTCACCAGATAAAGGCAAGTCTACTACCTGACTCATGCAGAGTCCCTAATCCCTTTTCCCCAGACACCACACACACAAGCACTGTGAAGAAACACTTATTTCCTGGCCAGTAGCAAAGGGCAGTGTGAGGAAACCATGAGTCAGCAACCTGATGACTTCTGCTTAGTGTGAGTCACAGAAGAGAAGATCTAGTGAACATATATTTTCCTGCTGAATCAGAAAGAAGACGTATAAAAAATAACTAAAAAACATTATGATTTTAAAATCTATTGTACATTACAATGCAGCAAGAAAGCTATCAGAATCAGAACCAGGCACTCCTGTAACGCAAACACGCTTTTGGGGCACAGTGGGTCAACATTTTGGCAAGCAGATCAGATGTTTAGCAAAAGTATTTTGAAATTCTCCCTTACCAATTGTGGTGGGCTGCATGAAAACATCAAATGTTTAGAACTTCACCATATGTTATCTCCAAAATAATCAAGTAGATTTTACAGATAACAGTTACTGCCTTTAAAGTGAAATAAAAACAGAAGCCCAGACCAGAAACCGTTATGCAGTGATGACCTTGTCAAATTTAGGCACCCGTGTTGAAAATTTTTCAAGTCAAGCCTCTGCTTCAAAACATTTCTGTAAAAATGGTTCAGGTTTAGTGGCTTCTATTAGAGGTGGGGAGAGAAGTAAAATTTCCGCAAGTAGTGGAGGAAAAGCACACCGTCCCTCTCACAAGAAAGCATCCTGACCAAAAAAAAAAAAAAAACCCAATGCTAGAACCTTTCATGGAGCAAGCATATGAAATTTGACAGGAGAAAAAGACAGGCAGGGAACAGTTCTTGATATACCACTAAATGGTTACTTTACACTTGTTTAGACACAATGTCTAGAACTTCTAAGGCCTCTGGGAAAAACTTATCAGTGTTATATTATGCTCAGCAGAAGTTTATAAGACTTTGGCAGCTAAATTTTCTAAGGATCCTGTTTACCCTGGGCAAGGTCCAGCTGAGAGCCAGAAGAATGAAGAACTTTTCCCCGTCTCCCCAGCTTGACCTCGCATCAGAAGCCTGGGGAAATGGGGAAGGAAATTGCATTTCCATTGCTCTCCCTGATCCCCAGCGTTCAAGGCTCCTTAGATGAGTCAGGAGTAGATGTCAGGAATACAGAAGTAAAGAGGAAAAAGAAACCAGCTGATAAGCAGGAACAGAAATGCTGACAAGCAGCATCTTCCCTTTAGGGAAAGTACAGCAGAGGTTTAGAATTTACATGCATTAACTACCAAGTGTCACATTCCTTCCACTGCCCCTAAACAGCCATTAAAAGTTCTGACGATATGGATTTCCAACTAGTCCTGAAGAAAAGCACATCTAACTGGAACTGGTGTTGATTGCTGCAGTACCACACATGCTTGGGTCAGAGCTATTATGCACATGTTTTTGGGGAGTTTCTGTGACAATCATACTACAAGATTAAAACATCAGCCAGGCTTTCCTTAGTGCCTGCAGGAGTTTCTCTTGTGTCAGGGTTTTGCAGTATCACAGAATAAATAAAGCTGGAAGGAACCACAGTGGGTCATCTAGTCCAGCCTCCCTGCTTAAGAAGGGTCATCCCAGAGCACATTGCATGGAATTGTGTCCAGAGAGTTGTGGAGTATCTCCAGTGAAACGCCACAGCCTCTCTGGGTAATCTGTTCCAGCACATGGTCACTCATACAGTAAAGAAGTTCTTCCTCATATTAAGGTGGAGCTTCTTATTAACTCTTGTCTTATTGCACAACAGCATTGAGAAGAGCCTGGCTGCACTCCAAAGTATTTCAGTGTTAACTGGCAAGTCACCCTCCAGTCTCCTCTGGAATTTGTCTGTAACGAAAGTACTTACTGCATATGTACCCGTTACTAGCAGTATGTATCATAACAGATGAATGATCCTCCATTTACTAGTCCCTAAGGTTTTGCTATTTTCCTTCATAATTATTAGGAAAGCTCAGCAACTTCACCCAAGGAAGTATCTCAGCAAGACACCACCATGAGCACTTCAGCTGGATATGTGCATTTATATTGTACTGTCATCTGAAATCTTCAATTATCTGATTTGTTCAGCCTGTGTTGCACTGACTTTGGAAACAACATCTTTTTGATTACTATATCAAAAGCCACTGAGAAGTCTGTTATAGTAGCCAACAGTTTAAAGTCTGTTATTACAGTAGCCAACAGTTTCAATTCAAAATCCTGTTTAGCTTCTAGGAACCTGACTACTGCCTTAAAAACAGCCAAAAACTCCAAACAAAGTCACCAGAACAACCCACACTCCAAACTGTACTACCAATATTTAGCAACTACACTTCACAGCATCTTCTAGGAGTAATTGGCTAGAGGGATGTATACTTTGTGATCACATGACCCGTTGCTGCCTTGCAACCACTGACACAGAGATTCTCCAAATTCCAAAGAAGTTGCCCAGTTTTCTAAAATGAGCTGAAAACAAAAAATCAGGGCTAACAGATGAAAAAAGCTCCCTGCCCAACTTGCATATAAACAAAACAAACACATGCTATTAGGGTATGATTTCAAAGACTTTTAAATTGTTTTACTTCACCATTATTTTACTATCTTCCTTAGTTACTGCTGAAACAGACAGGATTTAGTTCTGTTGACAATTTGTGAACATATGAGACAGCTTCTGCAGATAAAAATAATTATGCTTATAAATCATTCATGCCTCTTTCTCCTCCCACCACTAATCTTTATTTACTGCTATGCCTTTCTGTTTCACGTAAGTAAATCAAACCCATACGTAATAAAAACAACACTGATAACAAAAAAGGAGCTGATCTTTGCCCCGTCTCTGCCTCCTTTGGTCTTAAAATCACAGTGAGTGTTCTACTATCTTTCAACAATAATCCTGATGCTGAATTATTGAGTTATGTTCACAGGTAGCGTAACTTCTAGGATGATTTTCTTAATGAACTTACCATCTGGAGCATATTTTGAAGCTATTCCCAAAAAAATCCCCAGTGCAACAAAAAGCGAAAGGCTAGAAATGGCAGAACAAATAAGAGTATTTTTATGTCTGTTGGCTTCTGCCTGCCGGCGGTGCTGCTCCACTGGTAAGGACGGGAGTCTTGTCTGGGCCTCCTGTCTCGCCGAGGTAAATTCTGCTGCAGCATGGCTCTGTGAAGGCGGCGGGGGACGGAGAGGGGCAATTCTCCCCGGGACGTACCCCGAAGACCTGTGACTGCTCCCGTTCTGAGGGCAGAGGAATGCAGGGGAGCTCCCCCTGGTATCAGTGCCTTGCATGTTATAAAGTCACTGGAACACACACACAGAGGGGAAAAATAAGAGACAGGCTTTCAGAATACAGATCAAAATGCATAAAACAAAATAAGAAACAACAACAAAAGGCAATTTTAAGCCACGTGTGTCAATAACAGCCACTGAAGCTGTGACTATTTACAGAGTGTCTGTTACACAGTTGCTGCTGGTCACTTGCCATGGTATAAGTGCATGGAACAATAGCATATGTGTCTTCAGCACAATTAAACTCAAAAGCATGTGGTGTGGGAACCCAGTACAACACAGACCATTTCTTCATAGCTCCAGTGGGTATTTTCCACTGAGTATTTTCACAGTTAACTTGTATTATGAGATTAAGAAATCAGATGAACAATGAGAAAGCTAGCAACCCCTGCTTCCCTACAGTTATGCAAGAAATGTCTAAATGTATATTTTCTGTACACAGAAGCTGAACAAACTCCTCACTTTCCCTTATGGAAAATAAGCTGAAAAAGATAAGCCTGCCTTCTACACTGGAAGCCCTAAAAGTTGCTTAAATTAAAATACCAAATACTATTTTATTTCTAGTCACGCTGATACAACTTAGTCAACACTTTTAATAAGCTGGGGTGCACAGAGCCAGAAAACTCTTGATTTACTCACATCAAGATTCAATTGTTAGTAAAGGTACATCAGAAATGGTTATCTAAGAAAACCACCTACATCTTTTTCAGCAAACCATGTGATTTTTTTTCTGCTGAGATGCCTGGGTTTGGACACACAGCCTGGAAGCAACATGACTGCTCAAGATCTCTGTACCTATCACCCAGAAGTGAGTGCTGCTTTTATTTCAGTTACTACTATTGTTTCCATCTTTGTTCTGAAGCACACCAAGAGGAAAGCATACCAGTGCCATCACTGCCTGGCCCATCCTCAGCAGCAGTTCTAGCTCACCACACTTGCCTAGTTTAAGAGACAAACCTGCATTTGACTGTCTTCTCTGTGTTGCAGAGTATTCACAAAGCTGGCATAATTTTTTTTTTTATCCTCATTATGATTAAAACTTCTTATAGATGAAATTTTTTTGACAAGGATGCTGATGCTCAAGTTTCAGTTAACTGAAGTCTAACTTTTGAAACTAAATCCTGAAGGGGATTTAGGCATAAGTCATGTGCATTAAACAGCAAAGCGTAGGAAAAATAAAAACTACTGATAATGGAAGAGTATAAAGATCCTCTTTCTGTTCCATTAACAAAGGGAAGTCTGAGCCATACTCTGAAGTGTCAGGCACGCTGATGAAGGAGAAATGTGACAACTGTAATCTTATTCTGAGAAGAAGCAAAGGAGCCTTTTGTCCCACATGCTGCAAAATCTGATAGTTCACTGTTTCCAGGAAAAAGAGCTGTTACTATTGAACAGGCTGGATTAACCTTTCATGGGAGACAATGCATCTCCAGATGTATGCACAATGACAATGAAGGCACTGAAACATTAACTGGAATAGCTATCCCAGAGTGCAAAAATTATTCCAAGTCCTCCAGAAGTGCTTCTTGCACCTGTTCATTATAACAAATTAATTTTCAGCTTTCTCCTTTCTGTTCTTGAACAAACCTAATCCTCTGCTCTCAAACTAACTGCCCAATCAGTTAGGTGCACTGGGGAACAGTTTGCTTTAACCTCACATGCTTTTACTCAACTTATCACCTTTCAGCAGTGAAAGTAATTTCTGTGTTTTAGATGGGGTATTAAAAGCTGGGTAGAGATGGAGCTTTGCAGCTAGTTCAAATACCGTATTTATGTCTAGCTAAACAAGTGCTGGACTAGCTTCTTAATTAAACATTTCAAGAAATCTGATCCAGCATTGAGATTTTCTTTTTTATGATTTGAAACCCCAACTCCATAAATTTGGTTAATTTTTCAGTTAGGACATTTTTCTGTGACACTGACAAAATTACTACAGTGTTTATTATAGTGTAATATCAACAGTTAAAAAGTTTTTAGACTACTCAGCTATAGCAACTGAATCCAGATTGGCTATGCAAAACTTGAAATAGTTTTACAAAATAATTTTCCCACAATTCTTACCACCAAGGCCTCTTAAAGTACTGCCAGACCTCTAAAGAAGTAACAAAAAAAAACCAAACAAAAACCATTAATTACAGCAGCCATTGGAAACACTTGTGTCATATTTCAAGCATCTTTTGTGTTGTAAAAAGCATTCTGCTTTGTCTGCAACCCTCATTTTGGTAATTGGAAAAGGTTTTCAACTATCCCACTCAAGTGAAAGCACAGGTCACCCCAAGGATGGGTGGGAAAGAGACAGAAGAATTGCTGTTTTAACCATTACAAAATAAAAATAATTAAACTAAGCCAATAAGGAGATACTCAGCACATTCTGAAGACTCTCCATATAGGTTTCCATTGCAACAGGAGTGACCATTGCAATACTTCCTTCCCTCTTCATGCGTTATTTGAAATTCTCTAGCTGAAAAAGAATTTCTTCTATCCTGCAGAGCAGCTATTAGCTTTTTTGAAAGACAGACTGATAATCTGATTCAAATTATTGGCTTCTTTATTTCGACTCCGTGGAAGCCTTCAGAGAGCACCACACAAAAGCATGTATAGTAATTGTCTGTATGGCCAGTCACGCACCAGAGAATGAAATTATTTGGCTACACAAATACAGTTTGTGTCTGACAAATACAGCACAAATTTTACTCTGCAAATGCATTTACAGAGTGAAATGCAGGACAAAATACCCAAACTGTTGAACGATTTAAATACCACATTGAAAATTCCTACGCTCCTGAATTTTCCCATGTTTCCCTTTGACCTGTGCCTATGGTGTGGTCTCCTAAAGGAACTCATGATCTGGGCATCTCTTCCTGATGTTCAGACCCAGACAAGAACATCTCCCACTTTTGCAATTGTACTGTGGTACAGAGAATGGTGCAGTATTTTACTTTGCATCTTGCTTCAGAGTGTTTTCAATAGCAGTCAAGTTCTCACACCATATACAACCAATTACCTAACATTTATACAAAGCTCTATCTGTACAAATGTGTTATTTGTCATGCCATTTACGAATGCTGTTTTCTCACTACTCCCAAACTTCTTGCACATCAGCTTTCAACATAGTATTACACAAGATTTTAAATCCATTATTCAACACGGCTTTTAGTCAGAGCCACACTTAAGCATGTGCTTCCAGCCCATCAGTAAGAGGGAAGTTTCCAATGCACAGACTCAGATGGAGGATCTCAGATGCTTCAGCCCACAGTGTATCTGGAGTATCTCAGATATTTCATTTCCACCCATCTGCTGGATGACTGCACTGTTAGCATATCGCTCTGTTGCAAGAGTAGTGCAACTCCACACAATCCAGGTTTCTGCTCATGCACCCCTTCCTACAGCAAGAGCAAGCAAACAAGTATTTCTCATACTGGTCACATCAGCCAAGCCAGCTTAAATCATCTTAAATTAAAAAAGAAAAATTTAAAATGTTTATTTTGCACAGCTTCCAAGTGAAAGCAGTGAATACCTGCAAGCCTGGATATGTCTACAGAGCAACTGAGCTAACAGATGTGGACAGCAAAGCCCAGCATGCAGACAGCAGTGAGCCGCTGAACAGGCTGCAACATCTCCCATCTCCTCAAGTATTGCTTCACCACTTCTAACTTGTGCCATTACCATTCTCATACAAGCCCACATTATTCCACACGGTCAGAAACTGGAAACATATGCACTGTACAATCAGGGCATAACATATGACACACGACTGTGCGCTTGGAAGCAAGCGGCATGGTTATCTGTTACTCATTTTGGGGCTGGTTTCCTGGAAAGAAATTGGCTTATTTTACCAGATAATTCAAAATGTCACACGACACCACCCAAAAAGTGAGAAAAATACCAAGATATTTTACACTTCTGTGTTTCAAATGCTAAGTGTAATAAAACATGTCAAACATGCTAATAAACTCCCACACCTGCACGATCTGAAAATGTTGTACAGAACATTTGCTTACTTCATACTGTGCAAAGAAATTCATGCATCTCTTTAAGCATATTTTAAGGATCACAGGTCTTAAAAATAAAATAAGAGAAACCAGAAAAAATTACACACTTCTGTTGATCTGGGCATCAAACTACAGCAGCTCTAGTGTTGACCTATTACTACGCTGACTAGTCTTAAGAGCATATAATTACTGCTAAGGAAAAGACTGAGCAAAGGGTAAAGGAAAACAACACATACACAAAAAAATATTTCCCCATGCAACACAGTAGTAAACTTGTGGACAACATTAAGCTGAGAGCATGTGTTGATCTTTTGGAAAGTAGGAGGGCTCTGCAAAGAGACCTGAAATGGTTGGATGGATGGGCAGAATCCAGTAAGATGAAGTTTAATAAGTCCAAGTGCCAAGTCCTACATTTTGGCCACAACAATCCCCTGCAATGCTACAGGCTGGGGACGGCGTGGCTGGACAGTGCCCAGACAGAAAGGGACCTGGGGGTGCTGGTCAAGAGTCGACTGAACATGAGCCAGCAGTGTGCCCTGGGGGCCAAGAAGGCCAATGGCATCCTGGCCTGTATCAGGAATAGTGTGGCCAGCAGGAGCAGGGAGGTCACCCTCCCCCTGTACTCGGCACTGGTGAGGCAGCACCTTGAGTGCTGTGTCCAGTTCTGGCCCCTCAGTTTGGGAAGGACATCGAGACACTTGAGTGCATCCAGAAGCGGGCAACGAGGCTGGTGAGGGGCTTGGAAGACAAGTCCTGTGAGGAATGACTGAGGGAGCTGTGGCTGTTTAGCCTGGAGAAAAGGAGACTCACTCTCTTTTTAAAGTATATCTCTATCTACTAAAGGAGACTCACTCTTATCACACTCTACAACTTTCTGAAAGGTGCTTGTAGTCAGGTGGGGTCTTTCTCCAGGTGGTCTCTTTCTCCAGGCCATAACTGACAGAATGAAAGGACACAGTCTTAAGCTGTACCAAGGGAAATATAGGTTGGATATTAGGAAAAAGTTTTTTCACAGAAAGAGTGATAAAATACTGGAATGGTCTGCCCAGGGAGGTGGTGGAGTCACCATCCCTGGATGTGTTTAAAAAAGACTGGATGTGGCAGTTGGTGCCATGGTTTAGTTGAGGTGTCGGGCATGGGTTGGACTCGATGATCTTGAAGATCTCTTCCAAGCCAGTAATTCTGTACCACAAAAGTTATTACTGCTTTCCTGATAGAGACACTTGTCTGGTATAAAACCAAAGGGCAGTGAGAAACACATGAAAAGGGAAAGGGACAAGAACTCAGTATTAAAAAGCTCCTAAGTAGAAACAATTACTGAACAGAATGTGATGTCAGGCAAGCTCCTAAAGCATGACATACACACCTTTGTAGACCTTCAAGCTGGTCAACCACAACAGAAATACAAATTTCAAAGCTTCAAGTGTCTTGGAAGTCCCCAGTTCAACAAATCTCAACCTCACCAGTAAGAACAATTCCAGACAAGGTGCCCACATGCCTTCTTTCCTGGTTTCACATTTTCTCCTCCTGCCTCATTCTGAAATTACACCTATTCACTAAGACAACAGACGGCATTCCACCCATGTACGAAAGCTCAAAAGAATATGTGCACAGTAAGATGCACTGCTACAGTTAAGTAACTGTTGGAAATCACAATATTTAGAACAGCCTGAAAAATCTCAGTTAAAAAAAAATCTCAGTTACAAAAAAAACCTTTAGAAACTCTACTGACATCTAGACACATATGCTGCTTTCTGCATGTTTCCACCAAGTTTTCTCTCATGCTCAGCATTTTCAGAAGAAAATAAGAGCAAAAATCAGCAAGAAACAGAGATATAAGAACAGTAAAAGTTACAAAATTTAGAAGATAAGCTCTATTGCACTAGATTATCTTAATTTCCTGTGTAGCAATCAATAATCTTTAGTGAATTTCTTGGCATGTAGAAAACATGTAAAATTGCAAGGTCCATATTTCTTAAACCAAATATTTCAAAGTACAGAATCACAGATCCACTTCAGTACCACACATCAAGAAACAGAAGTGAAAACATGCATTATATTTACAGTATAAGAGAAGGCCTATAGATAGAAATAATCTCTATCAGCTGGTCTAATGAAATCTTGGAGAACACAAGCCTCTCTCCAGTTCAGAAGAAATTTCAAACTTATATACAAATAGGGAAATTTGGACTACATATGTTCAAGTGATATGTAAAACAATTAAGCTATTATCTATGGATTACAAAGGATAATGAGGTAAGGGGCAGAGGATGATGAAAAGATTGCATTCCAAGGGAAAGAGGTAAACAGACACTCTGCAATAGCATTTGTCTGTGAGAATAAGTATGAAATTATGGTCAAGCAAAACCACTCTCATGTCCACAGCTGACAGCATACAGGAGAGCCATGAATTTCATTTCTATTCTCTTGTGCAGGTGTTTGGCAGCTCACCATTAAGGATGAGACAAAGACCAGAGGGTATTTGTACAATAAAAATGGTTACCTGCTCCAATGACAACTGGGCTTTTGTCCTTCAGATACAGTTTCTGTGAACAAGCTCTGCAGCACTCACCTGGTTTCACTTACAGAGCATTTGATGAAGCAGACGAAGTATCTGATCTTGCAGAAAGTTTACGTACAAAACTTAAGGATTTTTGTAGTGCTACAGATATGCATCTTACTGAAGAAACTGCAGGGACATGTTTTTTTTCCAATTCCTAGACACCAAACATCTAGGTAAGCTTCCAAGAATTCTAAACTGACCAGCAGACACTGTAATTTTCAGTCTGCTCAAGTAGAACTCTAGTAGCTTCAGATTTTGCCCACTGAAACAAAGAAACATAAGCCAGCAGCCACAGCAAACTGTAGTCGGTGTATCTAAAATGGTATCTGACATTTCCAGTGAATTCTACTTTCCTACCCTTTGTTTCTTTTTGACACAGTTTATCTTTGTAAATTATAAATTGATGGAGGTCTATTCTGTTTTTCATTCACTGTTTAAAAAAATAGCATATTCTGCTGGAGGAAACCATGCAGAAACAAGTGAGTTTTTGACAACTTAAATACAGCACATCCAAGAGTATAATAGGAAATATGGCATGTGCCGAAACAGGCAAAATGAATGTAATCATTTTTACTGCTCCACTTTCAGAAATGAAATGTTTAATAATTTGTGTAAGAGATCAAGAGTGGAAATTTGCATTTTAGTCACCTATCTGTCATTAGCTTGCTGCATGACTCACAGATTATTTGGGCCCCAAGCCTGTAACATGAGAAAAAAAAAAAGTGGTTAGTAGCCTCACAGGGACATTGTGAGGGTTAGTTTAGAGAACGCTTTGGCCTCAGCTCAGTGATGCATCTGAGTACAAGCCTACTTTTAAGTAAATAAATAGCTACATTTAAGTCAACAACTTTCACACGAAAATGACGGATTTGCCACGTTCACCTTAGGGAACCTGAATAAAATGGTAGGGAAAAATCCAAATAAAAATCAGAGAAAAGCATTTAAACTACTTCTCATATGGACAATAAGAAGTGACACACAGATACCTGCAGCCTCTAGAAAAACACAAATCCCAACCTAACAGCTACAGCCTAGGACTTCAAAGCAGAAAATTTTCTATGTAATGGTAATACACTTCAGAAAGGTAGAGTTCTGGCACTACCTTGAATCACTGGGCCGACAATCCTACTCCAAAGAGAAGGACAGTAAGATTAGGTATCTATTATTAAATGAGAAAAGCCCTTATAAATAGATTATAAGCATATATGAAAGACTATAACATGCAGTGGAGAAAATAATCAGAGCTGGTATTTAGCTTTGGTAAACTGACATATGCAAAACATTCCTGAGTGTACTCATATAATCACTTAATCATCCAAGGGTTGTCATGTTTAAGTTATATTTAAAACAAGAATTGGCATAATAACACACTCTCTTCCGTATCAGCATGTGGATTTCTTTCTTGGGCAAAGATGTTAAGTTCTTAGAAGTTTTTCTTCAGTCCAACTCAAGCTTCAGTAAATGATATGCCACCCCTCATTCTGCATACTTGAAGGACTGCCTCAGCAGATTTTAACTGTGCACAACCACAAAAAAAAATGCTGCTTGAAAAACTGAATTGTTGCAGCTGCACACCCATATTCTTTTGTCTTGCCTTTGTATGACCCAAGTTAAATGAGTCTGCATTAAAAAATAATTAAGAGCTGCAAATCACATCCAGTGAGAACACACTCTTTGAATCCCAAAGGACTCTTCATACTGGTGATGGATGACTAAGAAAGAGGCTATATGTCACAGGTCCATAGAATGAGAAGTAGCTGGTAGAATGTAAACAACATTTCATGCCTCTTCCAAGGATGAAAAAAAAAACTGACACAGAAGTCTCTGAACCTGTCTCATTACTATATGCTTTGGACATCAAGAATTTACATAGGTTCAGAGAACAACAAGGTTGCAGAAGATAAATCAGTTGAGGATTATTGGATAAATAACACTGCCTCGAGTTTAAGAAGTCCTTGAAACACAAGCTGGAAGCAGTAGCATCACAATGCAGCAGGCTTCACCAGATGTCTGTTACTCACCACAGTCAGACTCTGGGTAATTGCCTGGATGGACACTTGGCCTAACGCGATGTAGTCACTCTTCTACTACACTTTAAGACCTCATTTACCCGTCTTTCACCTTCACTTTTCCAAAATCACCTCTCTTCCTCTAAGGACCAAATCCCCCTCAACTCAGCCACTGCAACTGCCTGCTGAGATCAGCAACACAAAATACACCTCTACCTGATCACTTACATTAACATGACACACTGATACACAGTAGCTGAAATACAGCATGGTTTTCATGTTGCTGTAGGAATTGTGGCAATGTAGCAGAAGTGGCAATGTAGCTAGTATGCACTGCATTGTGGCAATGTAGCTAGTATGCGCTGTGCCCATGCGGGCACATAGTCTTGTGAAAAGAGTTTCTACTGATGAACTAAAGAAGAGTAACTTGACTGTGTATCTGAATGCCACCATCATCCACGGCTCTAAAGTATCTCAGAAATCACAGAACTACAGGAGTTAAGAACCCACTGAAGAAGGAACAGCGACTTAACTTACACAACATGATATGTTTGTAGAATTTTGTAAAAGAAAAAACATGCTATAATTTTCCTTTTGTAAAAAACATAAACAGCATATTTGGGATATCTCAAAACAGCAAAATCTCAATATTCAAACAGCAAAACAAAGCCCTGTAATCCACCATTAGGTATGCATTCTACTGAGCTGGTGGCTACACTAGTATTTTGGCTTACCCATAGTGAATTCCGTTCTAGGAAACTTCAAGAACTCTGCACAAGTACTGCCAAGTACTGCAGCATCCTGCCAGGTATAGCTAGTCATCTTGCATGACTGCACTACTCTTTTTACATGTTCTTCTTAATCCCATGTGCCAAAAAGATAAAAGAGCTACTAGCACATCCCTTCCATTAATGTACTTCACAACCAAGCAATAAGATCAAGTTCAACAAGATCAATAAGATCAACAAGTTCTAAAGTATGCATTCTTTAACGCCTTCAGTATTTTCTTTCCATATTGCCAAATACATCACTTTTCTCACTCACATCATTGCTCAACTTTTCTACTCCTTTTCCACTTTCTTTCTCAGTATTACTATTCCACAAAAATATTTCTGTGGATTTCTATACCCACATCTACAAATAATTCATTCCCATTTGTCAAGCCAAAAATACCTCCATGAAATCAATAGTGAAATCCCTTTTGGTAAAAATAAGCTGAGAATGCATCAAGTCTAATCACAATTTGCCTCCAAACAAGAAACTGCAATTTATAACACAGACATTAATCATGTTTTGATGCATACTGTAGGTGATTCTACATAACAGCCTTACTAATGCAAAGCATGAACATTACTGATATACTTCAGATTATATTCCTATGATTTAATTTTTTAATATACAGAAAGCAAGATTTACTAGGTGACAATTTTCCCACTAATTTCTGTCTGAAGTTTTTAAATCACTGGTGCTTGCACACAGAAGTTAAAGAACAGTTCATGGCAAGCACTGTGGGACAAGTTTCCTTGAAGACACGCAAGATGTGGCCCATCAGCCAAGGAGCTCCTTCAGCTGCAGGGCAGAGGTGGCAGAGGTGTGCCCCTACAGCTGTGGAGGCTGCAGCATCAGCCTCCAGCAGACAATGGGGACCAGGTTCCCTCTCCTCCCCGGCACCCCCAGCTCCAGTACAAGGCAGAATCAAGAGGAGATGGAGCTCCAATCCTAGCACAAAGAGTAGTCAGAGCCTTCCCACAGGTAAAGAAGCAAACAGCTCCCTCCTATTTTACAGGTAAGATAAACAAAACTGAGTCACTGCTCATTTTCTGCAAACAAGACTTACACAGCAAGAAGCTGGACTTACCTCAAAACACACAAAAACAGTATGCTAAAACTGTTTAATAAAATTTCTCAAACACACTGGATGCATAATAAAGGAAGATAATAACAGTGCTTTGTATTTAAAGCACATTCAAACCTAGCATAATTAAATAACATTTCTAGTCCCAACTGTTCAAGGCATGCAGACATTTCTTCACAGCCTTGGTGGCAAGAATGTTGTTTTGAAGTATTTAAATAAGACTGAAAAGCACCTATCCCACTGCCCCTGTCATTACATAAGGATATAAAACTCCTAACTTCCTTTGAAGTACAAGCTACTCAAGTGTGTATCAACTCAAATTAGAAAAAAAAAAAGAAAGAAAATCTGCAAAATAACCAAAGTAGTTCCACAGCTTGTGTTCTATCTATTTTTATATTCATGCCTTAAAGGAAAAACCTTTTTTTGGTCCCCTGGTTTGTAAACTTGGTAGAAAAGTGAACTGTACCACCAAAAGTTGACTTCCAGTCACAGGACCTGTAACAGCTAGGAAACCTTCAGAGGATTTCATAGGGCCTTCTGAAAGCAATGGTTTTTACACACAGGAGCCAACATCTTCTGCTAGTTAGTGTCTTTAACAACTAGCAACAAGTCGGATGAACTGGCTAAAAGTTTCCAGCCAATCCTTAACACCACTTTCCCCATAAAATACTGGGGGGGTAATGTGTTAATATTTGTAATTTAAAAAACCCGCTGTGTGCCACTGGAAAACATCTATCCCCATCTCAAAACAGCACAGACCACAGCTTCTGCTGAGATCATACACAGAACTCCAGAAGACACTCTCATTTTAGCATGGACCTCACAACACCCCTTTCCTTTGTCCTTTCCCCCTCCACACTCCCTTTCTTTCCCCTGAATTCCCCCAATGTATTTGGGGGCATTTCTCATGCTTTACATATAATTAATTTCTCTGGCCTCCTTGCCTAGTTCATGTCCCCAGCATACAGTCTGCTGGAAGCTGTATTAGTAGAGAGAGTGCAGGAGGAGCAGGCCCAACAAACTTGATCTGGCAGAAGACTTCACGTTTGTGCAGGCAGTGTGCAAGATCCATGTAGACAAAGCACCTCGAAGAGCTGTAGACTCCTAAGAACAAAGATGAACCTCCCTTCTCCTTACTGCTACCCATGGCCCATTTCACATCAGTAGCTAAGCCGCTGCAAATCTTTTTCTGTGGTTCATGAAAACAGACTGATGCCACAAAAAAATACGAAGTACTACTTTATCCTCCTTATTACATTGTCTTTGTCGAGCCACAGCTGCTATTCTGCTTTTACCACTCAGAAATATAAAATCTCTTCCCTTTCAAGGAAACCGTGTCACTAGATACACACTTAAATACAAACAAGGGTATTCAGCACACAGCCCTCATCTAGGGATGGAGCACAAATGCAGTGCACTAACCGCTGCACACCCTCCTTTCTTAGAGGGGCTGCGACGATGCACAACTCTCACTGTTTATTCCGTGCCTCTGGGCAAGTGAAGCAGCTGTTGGTTATCAGTCACAAGGACGGCATTCCACGACAGCACCAGCACTCGGCGATGCCTATGACAAGTCCCAGTGCAGTCACGCCGCGATGCGGACCCGAGCCCGGTCGCTCTCCACCGCGATCCCGGCAGCATCCCACCGGGCGCGCCAACAAAGCCGCGGCCCCGCGAGCGCGGCCCCGCCGCCGCACCT
>VZRH01000794.1:335933-374686 GCA_013397555.1 Urocynchramus pylzowi | reverse complement strand
AAAAAAAAAAGCAAAGAAAAAACCGTGCCCTGATTGGGTTCAAGATGCTTCAATGAAATACTTCGGGAAATACAGGCATTTCCCAACATAGTTATTTCCTTGGGAATATTCCAAACAGATGAAGCCAAAGTGATAACTTACTTGTATGTCTATGAACACTGCCCTACTAACTTTGCCTCTAGCGATTTCCTCTTTGTTTAAAGCATAGTAAGCATAGCCTGTGTGGTGTGGTTATAGCACACGGAGACATCTAGCGCCTAAATAATAGACTGCAAATCAGCTTCATTCATCTGAAATCTTGGAGATCACAGTCGGATCCATTGCTTGAAATGTTTCACCCCAGGACTGCAGGGTGCAGAGCGGATTTACTGCAAACCATCGCACCACGGAAGAGCAGCTGCCCGTGGGCAGGGACCGCGGTGGAATGAGCAGCTGCACTAGCTCGGGAGGGACGGTGACTGCAGCTTGAGCTTCAGGCCTGAGAGTTACAGCAGTAATTGACTCAAGACAGAGATTTGCCTGTATAGACACAAAACGGGTTGAGACAGTTCCTAACTTGCCTTTGTCACTAAACCACAGAGAGGAAAGCCTGTAGGTGCATGAGTAAGACAATTTCACCTTGGCTTTGACAGTGTGTCTCTACTTCTATTCTTTCTTTGTTAGGCCAGGAGCACAATCATTCTAACACGTGTAATAGTAAAACTGCCTCTTTTCAACAAACATATGCAAATTGAATACTTATATTTGCCAATTACTTTGGCTGAAATTAAACTGAAGATAAGCACTGCTTATTTACTAGAAAGATATTAGTCCAGGAACAGAAGTATTTACTTTTTTTATATACTTGTCTAAAGAAAGAAGAAATACAGACTTCTGATCAACATTCTCAGCCAGAAACCTGGAAAAAAAGTTCATTTCAGTGATACCCAAGTGCAGATGGTTTTGCCAGTACTACTGTATAGGGGCATAAAGTAAAACATTACTACATATTTAAATAGTCTGAACTAAATATATTGCATTAGGTATGTGTGTAGGAGTTCAGACATACGTATATTTTAGACAACCCACATAACACATTCTTTTCAGTCTCAGGCAGGTCACAAACACCTTTGAGCTATAAAAGCACTAAATCATTGGACCATAGAAAAATTAAGGCTTGAAAAGACCTTTAAAATCATTAAGTCCAACTGTTAACCCAGCACCACAAGAATGAACCATTGAACCATGTCCTCAAGCACCATATCCACAGCTTTTTTGAACACTTCCAGGGATAGTGACTTCACCACGCTTTACAATCCTTTTTGTGAAAAAGAAAATCCAAAAATTTAATCTAAACCTCCTCTGGTTCTTAAGGCTATTTCCTCTCATCCTGCCACTTGTTACCCAGGAGAAAAGATTGACACCCACCTCACTATGACCTCCTTTCAGGTAGCTGCAGAGCTCTTACAGAATGGAATTATCACCAAACAAAAATAATGCTTTTAAATGATGGATGCATTTGAATAAAACAATCCCTAAACCCTGTTAGTATACAAAATGTTGGACTTTGAAATTTCCTGAGTATTTGAAATCTCTCTATCAAACCCAAATGGTGCACTAAATCATGAGTGCATCTCCATTCAGTATCACTTGCTTCTTCATGCTGCTTTGGGTTTCAGCACACAAAAGGCTGGTGAAGTGTGTAAACCAAAGTGTAAAAATTACAAAAGGTGGACTTGAAAGAGACGATAGATGCCATCACTGTGGTCTAATGATTTTAAAATAAGCAAGAAGGAAGCAGCTTTTGTCCTTCTGAATAAAAAGAGGTACTAGGAGAGAGGAGGGAGCAAGTCAGGAAACAACAGGTGGGAGTAAGTAAGTATAGGCAGTTACCAGTTAAAATTATGTCCTATTCTCTCAATTCCCATGCAGACCCTTAGAAAATATTGCTGTTGGTCTATTTAGATAAGAGAGCAAATGTACCTATTGCTTTCCTTACTTAATCCTTTCTGGCATGTGTCCCAGGTACTCTGCAGTGATACCTTTTCCATACAGTAGCCATGTTTTAAATTATCATAAAAACCACACAGATTTTTAATTAACTCTCTGGGAGTTTAGCACTTGTGGCAAAATAAAAGTTGAATTATTAAAATAATGCAGACACTGCCTAGGCTGGAAGAAGGTTTCCTCTTGGTAAAAACTTTATCTTACTTTGACATACTGTGCTTCAACCAAAGGTAACAGCAGTTAATAAAATGTAACAACAGTTTAGGGGAGAAGACAAGAATGCAAAATGCATATTGGGGGATGTAGAGGTAATTTTTAACCAGATTTAGTCAGGAGCAGATTTAGTGCATTATCTTCCCCTGCTCACTGAAGAGCCAATGTGGGTTTTTTTCTGTATGTCAAGACAACCCATATGCAACTCATTTACTTTTTGCAGGTTTACAAAACAGTGTGACCTATTTCTGAGTTCTAAATCCTACCTGTCATTCTCCTCTGCCACTTTGTATGTTCCCAAAATTTTTACAGTGGAGAAACTTGTCAGAATTTTAAGATTCTGGGTCATATAAACATGAAAAGCTGCTGAAAAACAACAACAAAACCTGATATATTTTTAGTGGCTTTTAGATTTCTTCCTCAGTAATCAAATGCTGATAACAAATCAGTTTTTAAAAAACTTGTGTTAATGGAGTATTATAGGCTGCACTGAAGGGTGAAACGAGAATTAATATGTCAGGGTTCTAAAAGAATAGTTAAAAATAAGTATAAAGAACAAATAAGAATGGGAGGGGGAAGCAGACAATACATAGATGGAACACATGAAGGGGAGCACATAACTGATACAAAAAGGAAAAAAGAAGAAAACAACAAAATCACAAAACTGGTATGTGTACCAGAAATCTGTATTTTGCCTTTTACACTTCTGAAGTGCAGTTTGATGAAAGACAAAGTGCAACAAAGCCATATTGCATCAATTTTAAATATCATCAGAATAAAAGTCACAATTCCCTACCAAGTCAATTCATCCATTCACATTAAGAAACACAGATACTACTTTCTTGTTGTGTTTAGATTTTAGTTCAACACTATTAAAAACATTTGATTGTGATTGTCTTCCATATTTAAAATTTTTTTTCATCGGGAAAGCTTCTCACAGCAGGTGTCCACCTTCCAAGTCACTTCAATATTTATTTCAATGTGAATTGGGTTGACATTTACATCAATTTTACAAGCTAAGTGCAACAGTAAATTTGCCTTGCATTTAAGGTAAATATTGATGGAAACTGATTGGCAAATGAGTGACCAGAAACACAGCCATAAGGACTGCTTTTTCTAGTTGCTTGTTTGGTCAATGAACATAAGCAATACTAAGCAGATACACTGTTAGGCTAGTCAGATCCATAAGAGTTGAATTTGGAGTGCTGTGCTTATGAGATGAGCCACAGTCTACAGACCTTTTAAGATCTGTCAGAAATTTTTGATTATAGGCATTCTGTAATCAATAAGGCATTAAAAATTGTTGAGTGCATAATTTCCTACAAATTGCCAAAGTTGAGACTTTTTGAAATATCTATGACCGTTTGCTTTTTATCTCATATGTCTGGTGTAATTGCTTTTGAATTGTGCATAATGTTTCTATGTGATAAATTTAAATTTAAGAATTTTTTGTTTTGTTTTTATCTTAACAGAAAATTATTTTGGTTGAAACTCTGTGAATTTTACAAGAAGAACAGAGCTTAAAGCACAGATTTCTGATTTGCATTCACATATTAGTAAGCCAGAAACATGACAAAATTGAGTTCTTGTAATTTTTGGGAGACAGAGAATCTGACTTCCGTGGTAAAGAAACGCATGTAAGGGGTCTGCTCTTATGGTTACTTATTATGGAGCTGATTGAAGAGAAATATAAATATTTTCACAAGGTGAAATGCTCAGGAATATGACTTATTTTAAAAACATTTAAACATTTGGAAAATAATAAAGCTGAAATGCTTCTAAATTAGTGCCAAAATCAGATATGAAAAGTTCTAAAAACCTGTATTCGCTGGTACCTCTTTTGTCCCAGAAGAAACATATCTAGTTAGGAACAATGTGTATTTGAAAATATTAAAGGCAAACTGCAACATTAGGATACTAAGATAACACTGTTTTCCATGGCATTAAAACCAAGTTCAAAACCGAACTCTCCATCAAACACAACAAGATACATTTCTTGCACATGATGATTTGCTAATATAAATCTTCTTACAAAGCTTTGGGCTTGTCTATTCACATTTACACCATAGTTCTCAAAACGTCATTATTTTGTAAAAACTTCTGTGAAATTCAGCAGAAACACGTTTGACACATGTTTAAGTAATATTGTAGACTAAGGCACTTATGCTTACCTTGTTTTGTAACAAAGTAATAACATGCCTACGTAAAATCAGAGGGGATTGTTTCCAGTAAATTTTCAGTTTTCTGCCAACAGAGTGCGTCACCAAATGACAGACTGAACCTTTTTCCTTTTTGGAAGAACAAATACAAATGCGAATCACAGTTACAGGAAAAGTTATCTGTTGGATTCCGTGCATAGGATATCATCCTGACCTTTTGGGTTTTTTTACAAAAAAGCTCCAGGAACTGAAGTGTCTAATATGAATGACAGCCAAACGTGAAAACAAGAAGCATTTGTTTGCCCAAGAGAAATGAATACTTTGATTCTCTGAGATGCATTTGCAATCCTGCAGATCATGGTCCTTAAACATTTGGTTTAGATTGAGATGTTCACTAATCCTAAAAATCATGCTACTTTTAAAAATAAATTCTTTAAACAAGAGACTGAGGTGAAAGCACCATGATCATTACTGGTTTTGCAGATCTGTTTATTTACAAAAAACATGAATTAACATTAAAATAGGACTCTCTAAAGCAGAGATTCATCTAGCAAAGTAGCTTCTTTCCAACTGCTGTTGATAAGACATTACAAGAATATATTTTAAAAAGGTAAGTAAACATACATCAAAACTTGATAGATTACTTCCCCTTCTTCAAGTAATTTTCAGCTCTGTGTCACCATTGATATGCTGCTTTTTACCAGCTTCTGTTAAAGAATCTGTTGCTTTTTGAACAGTGTAAATTCCTAACATCCATGATGTCCTGTGACAAGGAGCTCTGTAGTAACTACAGGGGGCATATGAATTACAAGAAGCTTATCTTGTAACAAGAAATATCTCTTTCAGAAGTTCCACTTATTTCATATGATACCCCATAGTTCTTACATTGAGAGAGAGTTAGTCCCTATTCACCTTTTTCCATACTTTTCACACTCCATCAAGTTCTCTCATGCCCATCTCTTTTGAGATAATAAAAAATGTATTAACAGAACATATTTCTCTGCCCCTTTCAAGGAAAGTGTTTCATATTTCAGCATCTTTATTTTTCTTTTGCCAATTTTGCTGCCATTTATTTAAAGAAGACAGAAAGAGAATTGCAGTATCCTCCAGAATGTAGGTACCTTAGATTTTTAATTGCATTTTCTCCCTAAATCATATCAAAAATCTTTTTGCTTTGTTGGTCACCATTGGATATTGCACTGATGTTTCCTTAGTAGTATTTCTGAATAGTAACTCCTTGGGGCCTGTAATTGTGTACATAAACTTCACTTTGGATTTCCCAACAACCTGTAAGTACCATATGCTATCACAATCACATCAGCAAGCTTTTAAGAAGGAGCTGCATTTCAGATTGTTCATGTTCTGTTCTGATCAGCAAGTTCCTGTTCTGTGTCAATTGCAAAATAGGAGCCACTCAAAAATGATAACCTTTGCCATAAACTAGCCCTTTGAAAAAAATAGGCCATCAGTTCCCTATTTTCTCCTCAAATAATGTCATTTGATTTTAGGTAAGCAATGAGGGGGAAAAAAAAGACAAGAAAAAATACCTATCAAATTCTGTAATGTGCTGAAGGCAAGACAACATTCTCCATGCAAATTTGCCATTATTTTTACACATAAAGCTACTCAGTCAGGGAAGTTCTTTTCTGCTGACTCTTTAATTTTCCTTCAAGTTCTCTTGCTACCAATCTTATGTTTCTCTCTTGCTTTTTGGTTCCACTCCCTTAGCCTATTTCCTATTTTTTTGCAGGAGAAGCATATTTACTAAGCCAGGCAGTTGTACATGTTGGACTGATATCAACATTTTATAGTTAAGTCTTACCTCTGCAAAATTCCATGGAGCAAGCTGCATGGAAAAGAGAACACAGAAAAAAAAGAAAGAAAAAGATTACAGATAGAAACAGTCTTCATGTTTGTACAACAAACTCTGAAAGGAAACATAACTTAGACAATGACTTTTCAACTGAAACTTCAAGCTGAGCACTGTGAAGGTATAATATCTGTCCAAGCAATTTTCTCCATTCTGAATTAGACAGAGCACAGACTTTATAGAGATTAAAAGCACAGACTTTATAGAGATTAAAAGCTTAAGTGAAGTCAGCTTCTGGGAAAAAACAATGCCGGAGTTGGGGTAGGGCGTCTACAAGGAAAAAAATCACAACCAAGCCTCTAGAGACTCAGAGATAATGACTGCACAGAAAAGGTCTTGCTGGCTTTACATATGGTAGAGGCTGTCTAAAATACTTATTTGGACAATATTCTCCATAAAGCCTGGTGTTTCCCACCATATATTTACACTTTTTACATGCATAAGGAATCACCAATGGTGCTGAGTTACAGTGATTAGACCTTTTCATGGGTTCAGATGAAAATTCATATGAGGCCAAAACAATGCTGCAGCTTTCATCAGCCCCTGCTGCAGGGGTGAGATTCATGCAGGCTTCAGGACTAAGCCTCCACCTGTACATGGACCAGATTCATGCTGGACATGCTGGTCAGAACAAAAAGCTATATGAGACTGGGAAAATTTGTGTCCTCTCCTTGAAGCACTCAGCAATTGGACATAAACTCTTAGACATTTACATTCTGGCTAACCAGAAAGAGAAAGAGCAGGATACAGTAATTTCCCAAATTTATGGATGCCTTAAGTCAAATTTCTTACTATGCAGAAAGGATTATTATATGGTTATAGATTGTTATTTTACTTCATTTGTTATGTAATTAACACTTCTTACATTACTGTTTTAAATAATACATCCTTAAGGAGATAAAAATCAAGCCATAAATGTAAGTTATTGCACTGGGGAGGAGTGAGGATACCTGAGAGAAAAAGACCTGCGGAGGGGCAGGAGGTGCTCCAGGTGCTGGAGCAGACATCCCTCTGCAGCCCCTGGTGCAGCCCACGGTGAGGCAGTGGTGCCCCTGCAGCCTGTGGAGATCCACGGGAGAGTAGAGATCCACCTGTAGCTCCACCTGTAGCTCCTGAAGCCACAGCCTGGAGCAGGGTGATGCCTGAAGGATGCTGTTATCCCGTGGGAAGCCTGCGCTGGAACAGACTTCTGTCAGTTGAGGAGTGATAGAGTGGCTGGGTGGACACTGGACATGCAGCCAAGGTCAAGCCACAAGGATTAGATATTAACTTAATCTTTGTGGTGTGTCATTTTAACAGAAAGACTTTAAAAGAGGCTTTTGCCTATTACTTTTGCTTTTTTGATAATGGCTTACTTTTGGTCAGCTTCATAAGTCTCTCACATGAAACCAGGGAAAGAAGACACTTTTTTGGAATCAGAGAAATGTGACAATTAATCATAAATTTTCTGAAAGCCAGAGTGTACAGAAATCGCATTAATTTTTAAAACTTATTCCCCCGTGCAAAGTATTGACTTTATGTACAGATAATGAATTAAAATCAGACACAAATGGACACAGATATCTTTGCATGCTGTCATTTAGGACCTCTTCTCATAGAATATTTTTGAATTTGAAGCAGTACTACCTGATCCATCTATCTTGTGTAGGAAATACTCATGAAAATGTTGCTATATACATATCTAAAGGATTATTCAGTAGTAATGACTCTACTTTTTTAACTACATAGCTTTATTTGGTCTTCAGAGTTCAAACTTTGATTTACCATTCATCTCTCATCCCCCCAAAAAGGAATCCTATTTTATCTGAAGTATTTATGATCCAGTGTCTAAGTTTCTTGCAAGATACCATACAAATATATTCAAACAATCACACTATCTGTCTTGGAATACCTGCAGCTCTGCAATTAAGTTTCAAAATATGCATATCAACTTAATAACAGTGATTGCTGACTGGTATAACTAAAGACATGAGATGTGAATGGCTCCTGTATGTCTCATGGGTGCTAATCCTGAAACTGAGTAACCACATTGTAAAGGGAAATATTAGTAAACACATTACTACTAATTGGAGGAAAAAAAAAAAAAAAGTTAGTGTGGCTGATAACTCCTCACAACTATTGCTTAGTGCTATATTCCAATTCAAACCTGGAGTGGAACACATACTTTCTTGCTAACTGGAATTGCTTGCCAGTCGAATGGATTTTCTTCATTTTAAGGAATTTAATTTTTATCCTGGCGTACATGCTGTCCTTTTCACTAGCCATATTTTCAAATGTTCCCTCAATGAGGATGGCAGACAGTTACAACCTTTCTCTTTTTTTTTTTTTTTTTTTTTTTTGTGAATAAAATGCTGACTTTTTCATACGCAGTTGACAACACCTAAAACTTGACAGGAGGCTTGTTCTTTCCTTTGGACTAGTCTTGAGCTAGAACTCAAGTTAGAGAAGTATTTAAGATCTGAATAGAACTGTCAGGTGAATGCAGCTTTCTTGGATATGAAAATGGCTATGGAATAAGATAGCACTGCAAAAGATGATTCCTAGACTTTCCACAGGAACTAGAAGAAACAAAACTTTTAGCACAAAGTTTTCTGTGGTTTAAGGATCTTCTGAACATTGAGATAACACTAGCAATGAAAAAGCTGCATTTTACTATGGACTGGGTAAATCTAAAGCAGCAGACTGCTACATTTGATGTCTGGCTGCAACAAACATATTTAATCTTTCTTTACTCTCCTCTGAAATACAAATGGGTTAAACTCAGAAAGAAGCCAAAGCTGTGATCTCCCACGTTATGTACACCAAGGTATCCACAGGTTACAATCTCATCCTTGACAGCCTCAAGACCCAGCTTGCAGAATCTCAAATTGGACCTGCAAGGAGCAGCACCATAAATCAATGTGGAAACTCAAGCTTATTTGGTGTTGTCAGCTCTCATAACTCTTTCATTATCTTGAAGTTTAATAACATCTGCCTTACAGTCTCTATACCCTCTTATTCTCTTTAGAATGCTATGGTTACATCAGTATCTAAGTTTTCTTCTAAAAATGAAGTACTTTAACCTCTGTTTTGAAGTTGGAGTTTGGAAATACAACTTTTATGTCCATTGACAGTTCAAAACATAGGAGGTCAATTAAAAGGACCAGGCTTGGGTTAGTTTGCGTTATGGGAGAGGGATAAACTCAAGACTTTTTGTGGTCCAACATATGTTTTCAATATATTGGGTTGGTGTATTAAAGAGTTTACTGTCCCTTCCTTTTTGAAAAGACTCATAAACATCCTCTGTAAAACAGATCTCGTACAAAACGTTATAGAATGCATTCTATTTACAACTAAATCTAAAAACCAGCTCTGTAGGCCTCTTTTTCTTTCTAAAGTTTATCTGATTGATAATGATCTAGGTCACAATGCAGTAGGGTCTTCCTACAACTCTGCCAGTATTGTCTCACAAAAGCACAGTCATTAAATACTACTTAAAGGATAGCAGAGGCCGAACAGGATACAGACCATTTTATGTTTGAGTCAACTTCAACAAGCACTCCAGCAGATTAAAAGAATGATGGATTTGTGTTTATAAAGTGAGTTGAAAACAAAGTACAGAGGAATTGCCTGATGCCACTCTGGGGAAGCATACTGAAGACAAGCAATCTTCTTCAAGTCAATACAACCGGTGTCTGTTTTGTAACCATTACTGTCTTTTCTAATATTCCCAGCAGAAAGGTCAGGCACAGGGAGCTTAAACACACCTTTTTGGGATCTCTCCATTCTGGTCCTTAAGCCATTGACATGACTGGTCGGTAGCACTCATGGACTCTTACAAAGAAACATAGGAAGCCAGAAACCTCCCCCTCAACACACTAGAATCCAATTACATATTTGAAATATAAGTATAAATTTGATTAAAGGGACTAATATAATTTGCCAGGTTTTGTGCTGGCGTAAGTGCCTACATTTCTAGAGCATTTAAACCCAGCATTTCAACTGAACAGCAGACTGCATTAGATAATCTGCTGGTAACAAAGATTTATTAGGCTAGGATGTTAAATATAATAATGTTTGATAATTCAGGTATACATCAGCAGAGGGCATAAAGAAGGTTAAAAAGCATTCAAGTGTAAACTAGCCTGAAAATACCTGTAAATAATCCATGGTTTTAACATAGTTTTGTTTCACTATTAGCATTTGCCTTTTGTTACTGTTTCAAATTGCTGCTTCTAGACATAAGAAAATGAATTATACAAACATTAAGGATAAATATTGTTAAACAAATATAAAGAAATTTTCTTTAAATACACCTATGCTTATATTCTTATAGTTCTTACCTTCCCAAAACCTTTGTTATATGAATTTCCACAGGAAAGTACATGGGAAAACAGCAAAATAAAGGCTTTTTTGTGGGCTTACCCTTTGCAAGAAAGCCCAGTATAACTTATTATTGAAGTTTTAAATGTCACGCTACATTCAAATGTGTTATGTCAAGCACATTTGAAAACCAAGAGTCAACATATATAAATGAAGTTATACCTGAAAAAGTGGGTGTAATCTTATCTGTGCAACTGAAAGCATGATTGCAGGTCTAATTCAAAGGATGTGTACAGCTCAATTTGCTGATCCTACTTTGAGGAGAAACTTAGGAAAATATAAAAGATTAAACTGAATTCTTAATGTCTTTATCAAATAGCTGTAAGTCTACTTTGGCTGTAACTGGACTAGAATCTTCTAAAGTCATGGCCACTTGCTTTCAGTAAGTTGTAATTTTATTTTTGGAAACCATGATTTTTTCCTTGTAGCTGGTAAATGTAAGACAATAGAACATAGAAAATTCATATGTGATCAGGCTGAATGACTATTTTTGTTAATGATTTTGACTGGTCCTAACCAGCTATTTCTGAATCTGTTTCTGTGCAGTGCTGTAAAACACTTCTGAAGAGCTGAGGCAGCTCTGTATCTTGTGATAAAGAAGCCACCTCCTCATCTTCTTCACCAAGGCCATTAGAAATGTAAGCAATGGCTTTGGAGAGAGCTCATCACAAAACTTTAGACTTGACATTAGGGTCTAGTCCAGTGCTCTCCAAAGTACATGTGTGGCAGGGAAATGTACAACCCAGGATGTGTTCCAGACAATACACTGGAGTGAAGAAATATGGGTTCTAGCATTAACAAATAAAATAATAAAATAAAATACAAATTTTCAAAATACTATTTGTTTTTTTCATCTTTATCTCACATTATCTTAGTTCCTATTTTGGTAAATGTCTTAAAATGTACATAATACATTAATAGAATAGTACATGCATACAGTTTATAAATAAATATATATGCCTCTATTATGGGTGCGTGCTCAAAAAGGTCTTACTGATAGAGGTGCATGATCAAAAACTTTTGGAGGTCACTGGTCTAGCCCTAGCACAGTAATAGTATCAGTGAGTAAACGTAGAGGATATGCCATTGTTAGACATAAATACTTTTATCACAATAAACTGATTTCCCAAGGACATATGACAAAACAAAGGAATTGGAAAATAGAAATAATGTAGGGTGTTCCCCCTCCCCTTTTCCACTTCCTTTTATTTTTACATTTTCCTTCTTCCTCTCTGTTTTTCATTATATTTGGCACTTCTCCATCTACTAATTGCTCCACTCCCATTTGGATTAGTTACATTTTCTTTCAAAAAATGTTTTATTTTGAAAAGACAAAAGATTTAAGCTCCTTTTGTGTTTTAATTTTTCCTTTTCCTCATTTTGCCTAGTTCTGCCAAAATCTCTCGCTTCTCCCAGCATCTCCCTTTTTCTGTCTCATTCTGCTGGTTCTGCCTTCCACAACCTAACCACAAACTCCTTTCATCTGATCTGCAGATCCTTCTTTAGGCCTTCACCAGGCCAAACATTTACCTTAACCTTTTTTTCTTTTTCCTCATTGGAACGTCCTATTTTCCACATCCTCTCTTTCTTGTTATTTTCTTTTCCCACAACAAGATGGAAGAAAAATACTTAGGAGCAGATATGTGGTTTTGTTTCCTCTGGCCTTCCAGCTACTTGGCAACCAACCTCTCCTTATGAAAGCAGGAATAGCCGAAAATTTGCTGCAGCAAGTCCCTTCTTGCCTGCACTCCTCTGTGCCACTGAAATGCAGAATGTGGCACACAGTCCATGGAGCCTCATCCACTTCTGGCTGCTGCTTGGAAGATTTCTGAGATGGGCTTGGGCAGCACTGAGACTTAGACAGGGGCAGCGAGACAAGAGTGCAAGGGACAATAAAGAGCCTGCAGGAAGAAATGGGTGTGTGAAGCTAAGGAACAATCTAAACTCAAGGGAAGATTGGCCACATCAGCAGGTGGCAATTGCTGCAATTTGAGTATTGTCACAGCAGAAAATGTCACAATAAATAATATGGTAACCTGTGACTTAATGATCAAGAGCCTTTGAAGTCTGATATTATTAATTTAGTTTAAAAGTAGTTCTCTGGTGCTGGGCTGTTCAAAAAATCATTAATCTAGGTGTTTCAAGACACACAATGGCATAAGAAATTATCAGTCACAGGGAAGTGTAATCCAAAAAAAGTACTGTAGAAACCTATGACACTTAATGGGTTTTTTCCTCCCTAGAAATTTACTAGAGTTAAAAGAAAGGATCAGTACAGGAATTATCAATGTATATGCAATGTTTTTTTGTCAAAAATATCACATCAGAGTATTACAGTACATATCAGAAAACTTTATTAACAAATTGCAGATGATCACTTAAATTAGTTCTCAAAGTATTTTCTAGTACCTAGTTTCACTGCTTTAACTATGCTAAAAAAGCCCAAGTTTGGAGACATGGTTTCTTCTAATAACATAATTTTTAAAATATTCTATGACAGAAACAGTATCTGCACCTACATCCTGTAAATACCATATCCTACCCCACACTTAGGGTCTCAAAAAGTCAATAGAAGTATCTACAGAAATACTGCTCCATAAAATACAGCAATGGCTAGATTATATATTTATACACTATAGTTTTCTATAGGTAATACATACTGTATCTCTCTTTATCAGATTATTTGAAAGCATGAGCACATATTTTCAATAATGCAGTTTCTTAGTGTACCTTAAGTGTGTATTTTATTTCGGACAAGGACAACTAAATGACTAATGACAGGGAGCACTTCCTTTATCAATAAAAATTGTGAAATCTGCTAGAGAACAGTTGGAAAAGATGGCAGCAGAACTGTTCACCAAACCCTGCTAAAACAAAAGGGAGGACATGCATTTAGGAGTGAAAATTTAATGAGATGGATTTAAACACAGAGAAAAGGAAGTAGTTCGTTTAGAGTGATGAAATTGTTGGATTTATAGCCATGAAATAACAGTATCAACAAGTTCAAAAAGGGAATAAATACAATCATACACCAAAGATTTTTAAGGGCATAGGTTTGGATGTAGTCTTTAACATTTCTAGTTCTCTAATTTAGGATGCCAGCAGAGTGTGAGAAGATCTGACAACAGAAAACACACAGTCTAAAAGCTCTTTCTAAATTACACCTCTGACTAGCAATGTTGTAGACAGAGCAGTGGGACAGATGGACAACTAACTTGACATATTACAGCACTTTTTAAGAGAATTTGCTACAAGAAAAGCATTTTCTGTGCATTAGCTGCTAATCTGTGTGCAGGTTCTAAGCCATGTGAAAATGTGATACAATTAAAGAAAAGCATAAGTAATCATGCATTTATGGTGGGTCACATGGTTATTGCAGAAAAATTGGCCCATAACAAATTCATAAGTTTACCTAAATAAAAACTTTATTGCAGACCCTATCCGTGCTCCACATGCATGCTACACAGTGCAGAAAGCTGCAACAATGTAAAACTTAGATGTGGAAACAGATGTCCCCACCTTTCCTAAGCTCAATGCAGTGGATCAGCTCCCACCAACACAACCAAATTGATGCTTTAATTAGACCTTTGTAACAGGAAAAAACTCCTGTGAACCATGAAAGGAAAGCATGGAAGGGCACTGCAGCCAGCTGAATGATTCACTAATAAAAAGAATCCAATTTTTGGCTATCATTAGTGATCACATGATTGACTACAATGAAACTATACAATTATTAATAGCTGTATGTGTTTCAGAGCCATGATACATGGAAATGTGAAAATTTCAAAACATTATTTCTTAAACAAACACTTACTGATTCCTGGTTACTTATAAAATCCAATTGTCTACTGAAATCATACAGTACTAATTACAATTCAGAGCAAGTGATAGAATAAATAAATAAAAAGACAACAAAATTACCATTAAACACAGACATTCTTATGGCCACATCCTCACATGCCACAGAGACAATTTGACCCAGAACAGCTGTTGAACACTGACAAAGCAATAATCAGAAGTAATAATGCTTTGTTCAAACGTGAATGCTATTGTTCATATGTGATTGTTTTTTAAAATAGCTACTCCCCGTAGAATTCATCAAATTGTTAAAGCTGCAAAAGACCTTTAAGGTCAACAAGTCCAATCACTAACACAGCACTGCTAGGTGTCCCACTAACCCATGTCCCCAAGTGCAGTGTGTCTACTTGACTCTTAAATACCCCCAGGAAGGTGACTCAGCACTTCCCTGAGCAGCCTCTTCCAATCCCTGAGAGTCTCTTTGGTGACAATATTTTTGCTAATATCCAATCCATACCCACCCTGGTGCAACATGAGGCCATTTTCTCTTTTTCTATCACTTGCTGCCTGGAAGGAGAGACTGAACCATGTAAAAAAACCTGTTGATACCAACTTCTGTGGAAAGCAAGTCTAAATGCCACAGATCAGACACATATGGGAAAACACAATGTGATTTTGTAATACATGGACAATGCCTTGCATAAATCAATTTCCTTACATTAGAAAGTGAAAATATGACAGGACAATAATGCATTGTACCAGCAGTCTGAAATGACAATGGATTAAATTTAATGTTTACCTTATCTGCATTATTCTGGAGTTGCCTCCAGGACTGCATATTCAGATTTGCCAGTCCTTGAGGTTTCATCACGCCTTGTAATATCATATGTCTCTGAAGGACTCTAGTTACTGACAAGTGAATCTCAACTTCTCCTTGAAACAGAATCCTCAAGATTTTATGACTACAAGCAAACACATAAAATACAGCCTACATATCATCCTAACTTCTAGATTACTCAAATTGTCATCAGTTACCCAAAATGTTTCTGTATTCCAGATCTATTTGTGCCCAAAATTGTTCCGGTCTCCTTCTGACCCTGCAGCCTGGAAGCTGCGGCGCAGGGTGCTATCGGGCGCTTTTTAAGTCGGCTCTCACAAGAAGCTCAACCCCTCTTGCCATGTGGGTTTTGGCTCGCTGACTTCCTGGTCTTTGCCCAGGCAGAGCCGTTTCCTTTTGGGATTCTCGTTCGGCTTTTTTCTCTCGTCTTGGAGAGTCTGCAGTTGGCAGCTTTGAGCTCCTTGGAAAAGAAGTCCACATGTGTCACCTGTACTGCCGCATCGAGTGGGGCGGCCCCGCTCCATCAATCTGGTTCAGATCCATCGGTCCCCGCTCCAGGAGAGAGACTGCGGATCACCGCAGCCCAGACACCTTGCCTTTACTGCTCCTGCCCAGAGAAAGGGGGAATCCTTCCACAAGTTTCCAGCCCTTGATCTGTGGAGCACCAGCCGGAGCTCCAGCTGGAGATAAGCACAGCGCAGGGGGCTGGTGGGGGAAGACTGGCACCACCTTTCCCTTTGTCCCTCGAGCTGCGCACTCGGCTGTGGAGCGTCATCCTGGGGGGCTGTCCCGGCATTTTGGGTCTCTCCGTTCTGTGGAGTCTGTGAGGTTTTGTATCTGATGGCTCTTTGCTGGTATTTCTTGACTGCTGCTGTCCCTGTTGTCGGTAAACTTACCTTTTCAATTACTTCTACTTGTATTCATCAGTTGTTGGTGGAAAGGGATTGGTTGAACCTGTAAAGGGAGGCAGCTCATTCCAGAGTATTCTTCTTCAAGTTGTTTTAAACCAAGACAAATTCTTTTTGTTTTGGAACCCTAAGTAACATAATGACAGGCTATCTATCATGCACCTGCTATGATGGGCAAACTGAGACAGTGCTGGGCTCTACAAATACAGAGGAACAGGAAACTCATACATTTTTTCAAGTCTGCATTTTTTGTCTACCCTCCTGTTCTGGCTCCAAGCATGTGGTTTATATTCCACCACTTCAGAGGCCACAAAATCTCTGATAGGAGGAAACTTACATTTAATCTTGTTGCTAACTAGAAATGATACAACACAAAAAGAATTCTGATAAGTAAGGCATGCATTACTTTGCTTTTCTCTGTGTAGCGCACTATGATACACTAGGCCAAATGAAAAATAAAGAAGTAAACTATATATTTGACTAGTACCATCTTGAGAAGCAGAAAGGTCTGAAAACTGCAATGCCTCATTAGCACTTAGATTTTAGCACCCAAATCTTTTGTCAACATTTTTGTAATTAATTAAAGCATTGCCATGAATATAATAAAACAGAACCAGCCTGGAAGGCTGTTTTAAACCCGAGGCCAGATATTTCTGTTCCTGTTTTGAAGGGTGTGCAACACCTGCCGAATGGACCTAGCAAATTTTTTTAAAGAAATATTTGGGGCAAAATCAGAATGCATCATATGTGTCTCCAAATCAGTAATGCTCTCACAAAGCCACTGGTGATTTTTATCCACACACCCCTTGCTCTCCTTAGAATGACTTATCTAAATGTACAACATTTACATTTAAAGTGTACTTAGACCTTTAAAAGCAGAAGAGTTGGCCAATCAAGTGCCTTTGCAATACTTCAGCTGCTGGATAAAGAGTTGCAGGGCCATTATGTGCCCTACAGATACTAGGTGAGTTACTGATTAAATGACTTAAAATGCTAATCTAGCTTACGACTTATTTGGATCTTTGGCACAGTTCAGTTTTAGAATTTAAATCAATCCACCATTTACCTGATTCCAGAAAAAAACTTCTGGCAAAAACTTTTGTGGCTTTGGAAAATTAAAAATGTCCCAGTATGACAGCCTGATTACATTCACATTACATTCACCCAAAGCTCTAGGAGACAAGGCACAGTGACCTACTTGAGATGTACACAGCTTCTAGCCTAATATGAAGCTATATTGACTGTCTCATCAACATCTCTCTCATGTCTTCTCTGCAGTGCTCAATGGAAGTTAGAAAGCTATTTGCCCACTTTAAGAAAAAAAAATTGAAAATTAAACATTAAAATGACAACCTCAATGTATGATGCCTCAACATAAAATCTCTTCTAAGCAACAAGACCATTTCAAGGTTTCCTAATTATTTTGAAAGACATTTTTAGACTTAGACACCCTACTAATGACCTGGGAAAAAGTTAATGCTGAGATAATTTTTATGGTTGGCCCTTCCTCACTGGAAGAGTAATCTGTTCTCAAGATAATTTGTTTCACATTGTCATCTTTCTTGAAACATTTTCCTTGGCATTTTACCAGAAGTTTGCAAAGATTTTATTCCCTTTCACAGAAAGAAGACACCTTAACTGAGAAATAAATAAAAAAGGGAAGCTGATACAGTATAGAAATTATTATCATCATACAATAGTATTTATTAGGGAATCATTGTTTCTTTTTATGGCTATTTTGAAATTAATAATCTCACTACTCAAATTGGTTATGAAGTTCAATATGTCAAGAGCTCTAAGGTTATGTCAAGTTGACATTTCAATCTGGTGGTAGTCAATCTGAGTGGGTTTTCACACTAACTTTTAACAATCAGAGTTATCTGAACTGTTTAAGTGATGGTGAGCAAGGCTGACACAGAGTTACTAGCTCATAACAAACTTCCCCACAAACAATTTTTCATTTCTGTTTTATGAACACTGGTCAGGTGAAGTAAAACCAACTTTATTACCCAATTTTATTGAAACAACCCAAAACAACTGTATCTCATAACTTAATAGTAGCTGTGAATGCAACATTTCCATCTTTGGCAATGTTTAAGATATCTTTCAAGCACTCTCTTTTCAGGATAGCACGCTTATATTTTGCTTTTAGCTTTTCAACCTTCCTTTTCTAGTACACTGTAGCAATCTGTGATCTCTGATGACACTGTCTGTCGTACAAAAGTTAGTATTAGTCTGACTCAGCAGCAGTGCATCAAACAATGATGGTCTCAGGACTAAGAGAAAAAGGGTTCTTGTTGCTTTCTGTTGGTTTAAAATACAGCATCAAAAGTAAGGAACATCAAATGAAGATAATTCTTTTAAATAAACATCAGAGCTGGTGTACACACAATGACAGATGCTGAAAGGAACCCCTTGAGATCAACTACTTTACTTTTGTGCTCAGAGCAGGGTCAGCTACAGAAGGTTGCCTAAAGCTGTGTTCAGCTGAATTCTGGCTATGTGTAAAGATGCGAACTACACAGTCTCAGTGTTCGATCTGCCTCAAAAAAACGTTGCTTTCTAATTTCAGATTACATTTTCTGGTTTTTAGTGTGCCATCATAGACTCTTGCCCTCTCAGAGGACAGTACAGGGAAATGTCCAGCTCTCTTCACTCCCTTCCTCAGATATTCATACGTAATAGTTAATATACTGCCAAACCTTTTCTTCCTCAGGATGAACAGCCCCAGCTCTCTCAGCATCTCTTCCCATGTTGGATGCTCCAGTCCTTCAGTCATAGCTGTGGCCCTGCACTGGACTTCCTCCAGTACATCCATATCTTCCTCATGCAAAAGCCCAGAGTTAGACCCAGCATTTCACACACATCTGCACTCACAGTGCAGAGAAGTAGGATCACTTCCCATGGTCTGCTAGCAAACCTCTGCCTATCGGGCCTGGAACGGTCTTGCTTGCCTTTGGCATAAGGGTGCACTGCTAATTCACTGCTGGACCCTGCTGCAGCAGGGTCCCAAACTCCTTTTCTGCAAAGTTTTCAACCAATCAGCCCCCTACTTACATACTATTTTCCTTATTTCTGATTTTAAGATATTAACAATGCCTACAGAGTAGTGAGAAAAATTAGTACCTGTAGGACCTGGCATATTCCAGATGAGCGGTATCTTGTCCAATGTCAGCCAATTAAAGGAGCCCAAAAATAAACATGCAATATTTTTCCCCAGTAAAAAAAGTCTTGAGAAGGAAAGTAAATTTAAAGTCAATCAATAAGAGTAGCTAAATGAACATACACTAGAATTCTTTGCTGCCAGAAGCAGACAGTAAAGAGAGGGGAGTTTTATGGAGTTGTGAATGTAAAAGCAAAACATGTCCCAAAGAGAGCCCACCTTTAGAAGGTAATCACATATTTTACATATATGAAGTTGTTTTGAAAGCTGATTTGCCAAGGTTTCCAGAACTGGAAAAAGACCGTTTACTGTCAAATACGTCTCTTAAAGAAAAAAAAAAAAAAACAAACCAGGAATGACACCATGAGGCTTACAAACCACTCTTTTCTTTTTCCCTAAAATACAGGCATTGTCTTTTCAGTGAATGCTGAATCAACTTCATTTATCAGAAGACAATTGGATCTGTAACAGTAAACAACAGCCCATTGTCAATTTTACCAAAACTATGGTATAAGGATAAGACAATCAGGATGTCAAATGTTTTCCTCATCGTTGCAACAGCTCAGAGTTGCCTTCTGTCTCTAACAAGTTTGTTGCCATAATATGATCTGCACTACAGGCTAAGCTATTGCTAAAACCCATTTAAATTCCTTTGTGTATACAACTCATCTGAAAAAATAGAGGTATAAAACATAAATCAGCACAAAATGGCAATAATTAACCATGCATAAATGGTGCAAAAGAGAACAGAATCTCTACTCACCAGTGCAATCCAGCACAGCTGCACATACTGAAGACAAAACACTGTTACTCAGATCTTTTGTTCTGCTTCAACAAAACACAGAAACAAAAGCAGCAAAACTACTACGACACCTTTTCTGTCTTTTTCAATTACAGGGTGCCATAATATCCCCTAGCACAATCAGATTGTTCTTGTGATGACAGTTGATCATTTGCCTGCAAGGGCAGGCAACCAAACTACAGCCAATATATATCACTTAACATTGCACTTCTACACTCTATTTCTAATTCCTGAAGGTGAATCTCAAAACAGGCTCCATTCATCACAAAGCAAACACTCAAACATTTAATGGCAATGATTTTTATCAGAGATAGTGGCTAGAAGGTTGTAAGAAAAGGAAATCAAACTATGTATTAAATACCATGTTAATAAAGCTGAATTACACACCTGTATCCAAAAGCCTTGAACTAGGATGAAAAACCTTAAGTCTAATGTTGTTGTTTCTGAATATACTCTGAATTTCAGAACTCACTGAAACATTCTTGATCAAAAAATCGCACAGGATTTTTGATCTAGTTGCTTGAGAACAAATTTCTTGCTACTCAATAAACTCAAGAAAGTGCACAAGACAATTAATTTTAATTTCAAAGAAGGAAATAGTAGAATTAATTACAGAAAAAAAGTTTACAAGCAGCAGAAAGCCTGTGTCCTGAATGGCAAATTGTAGTTAAGTGAGGCATGGGGATAGGAGGGTGATCACAACAGTAGTTGCTGATAAAGAAATGTGCTGGCAATTCAGAACAATAAGTTATTGCTTTTGATGTCAGATTTCCTTGAATAAATGGGGAGTTGCTAAGTATTTTGATGCTGCAAGCAACTGCTGCTATTATTTTGAATAAAACAAAAAGGAAGAACTGCATGTTTGTGGAATATTTTTTACTGTTAATCAACACATCTTAACCAAAGTTTTCACAATACTCAAAGCTACATTTAAGTATACAGTAGTCTCAATCACAAAAAACAAGCAGAAACAATTAAACTACGTAAGGCCTTAAAAGCACAGTGTGTATTGTTGGAATATTATTTTGTTCACAATTAGGCTACATATAATTAAGTTTATTTTTCATAGTTTTATTCATGTAAAATGCATTCAGGGGAAAGGCGACTTAAGTTTATATCATGATGAGTTAATAGAAAAATGTCACTATTCTCTTCTTGTCACTCCTCCCACCCCACCCAGGCCTGATTAGTAAATTTTCCATGCAATACTCAAAAACCAGTAAGCTTTTACACTAAACATCCAAAATTAAGCCTGATCAGACAACTGCTAAGTTGTAAACTCTTTATTACAATGTTGGATAAACTTCAAGATTCTTCTTAATGACACATTGTGGCTCAAGAAAATCAGTGTTTAAAACTACACTGTTCAAGAAGTCTTCTAGATTTTAAGTCTGGTTTCAAAGAGGTATTTTGTGGCCTCAGTAGCAACCATGTGAATGATACTTGCATTACAATGCAATGTTTTGCATTACAAAACAATGATAACTTGTAGAATTATTTTGGCAAGATTAGGACTCCTGAGAACATGAGTGGATACATTTTATTATCCTGAAAGCTGAGAGACCATATGAGTATAAAATAACTAAAGGAAAACTAAGCACAAAAGAAAATAAAAATAGGGGAAAAGATACCTATTTCACTCCCCTCTCCCTGTAACAGGGCATGAGTAATTTCCAGTGACTGTTTATTCTCATTACACATATTAGTATTTGCTCAAATTTCATGGCTATTACATTTTTACAGAACAACAGCTTAGAAGTCAGTTTTTTAATTACACCTGTGCAACAGAGTAAGTCACAGTACACTTTGAGATGTTTAAAAAATATTTATAAACTTGGTTTTGATATGCTAAAGCACTTGGCAACATTTTTTACAGCATTTGGTTTTATATATTTAAATTTTCTTACAGTACTCCTTGTGATTTTTTTTCCTTCACATCTAAGAAGAAAAAACCTCACACTAAGAAATATGAACTGCCAAGTCTGAATCCATGATCATGTAATTCCAGTTTATAATGCTGACATTAAAACCTTCATTAATTATGTTGACAAATCATTACCTGTAGATTCAATGAAGGCAACCAAGACGATTTGAAAACACAACATTCAGGTTTTAAGTTACATATTTATCAAAGTGTGCAGTTCTGCAGTGAAATGAAAAAAACATGTAAATACACAATGAAAGTTACAAGTTCACCAGTTCCTGTGACACAAACTGTTTTAGTCTTTCAAGGTACTGTCCATAGAGTTCCACATCATTATGGCCCGCTCCTTCTACCCACAGTGGTTCTACAGGTCTCTGGCAACGCTCAAATAATGCCAGGCCATGTGAAAAGTCAATTACTTCATCTTCAGTTCCATGGATTATTAAGACAGGAGATGTTATTTTAGAAATTTTGTCAATGCTGTAAAGAAAAAGATTGTATCTATGAAAACAATGGCATAGTTCTGAAATACATCACAGGAATTTTCTTCAGTTAAGATCTACTTAGTTTTTCAGTCCTACAGAAACATATTGCAAATGACTTTGTTCACAGTTATCCAGACAATTCACTGGAAAGAAGTAGTCGTTAAAACAATTATGTACAGGAAAATGAATTACTTCTTTAGCGATATCTATTAAAACGATAAGAGATGCAAAGTGCTTAGAAGGTTTACAGAGTTATGTAAACTTCTTCAAGTCAAATGTTCCTCTTTGATGTTATTCACTAATTTTTCTCCAATTCCTTTATTAAACCTTTGAAAAAAATTTCAGAGAATATGCTAAACTACTTGTTTCTCTAGTTGAAAACTT
Source organism: Urocynchramus pylzowi (assembly GCA_013397555.1). NCBI lineage: Eukaryota > Metazoa > Chordata > Aves > Passeriformes > Fringillidae > Urocynchramus > Urocynchramus pylzowi. The sequence goes on along the minus strand of VZRH01000794.1, from coordinate 351,794 downwards.
TTGTTATAGAGGAAATGCATGCTGAATTAAAAAAAAAAAACCTACAACTTACTTCGGGAATGCATCAAAGCAGTATGTTTTCTTCGTATCAGGAAAAGCTACTCGCATTCCTGAGGTCAGTGGAGAATGAAGAATTACAGCAGCGCTTTCATACCTAGCAGCAAGATCCACAGATGGTACCGTCCCTATACTCTGGCCATATATAATCACATTTTCAGGGCGAATTCCATACCTAGAAAATCAGAAATGTTTAAGAAGTGGCATATAAAGTGAAATAGACAAAACCTACACAGCAAGGCAAAAAGAGCATTTCTGAACATGAACATTTTCATAAGGGTATCAACTATGAAATAGGAACTGGTAGAAGAATAAGCAAGTCTGTTCTATGATATTCCTGACTAAAACACACAATTATTTATTTACTCTCTATTTGCAGCAATTTTTTTCCTTATGTCTGAAGGATATTGAAAATAATGATTTAATTTTTAAATATGGATTTGTGAATGCAGTGTGGCTTGTTAAAAGGCTTCACTATTAACTCCAGTGGATCTACAACAGAAAACTGATTAGAGCCTTAATAGCCCTTTGGTTATCATCACATGAAGCATTATCAAGCCTGCAAAAATTTGGTCAGCTTTACTCTTCTGATACCTGATAAAACCTGCAAGCTGGTAGCATTGTTTATAAATTTAGTGAGACTTAAAGCATGCCCATACTGACAGTGATCAGTATAATGATATTGATAATTCCATGTAATAGCCAAGAAGCTTGTTCTCATCAACCTAATCCACAAGGAAGACAGCCCAACAGGGAATACAGAATTGAAGTCACTGCCTTCCTCCTAGTAAGATGCAATTAACAGAGGCAAACAAAAGAAACATCTAGTTATCACTCATACAAGTAATTTTAATATATTTTTCAGCATTAGTGTGAATAAAAAAAGCAATTGCTACCCAAGTTACATAGGAAAAGCCTCTGAAGAGAACAGTAATGCATCCAAGAACAGCGCCTGCAAAAGAAGTGAGCTGGTGATCCACTGCCCTGTACTAACCAGGTACTCTTGGGACAGGTCAGACTGCAGCAGTGTACCTAAACTTGGGAAAGGAAGCACCTTGAATAGGAAGGGATACTACATTGCATTAATACCAAACCCAAGGAAACCCCATACACAAAAAAATCCCCAAAACCAACAAAAACCACCTTCCGCAAAACCCCACAAAACACACCAAACAAACTCCTCCCCATCACCTCCAAAAAAGTCCAAACGAAATAAAAAACCCCAAATCCTTGTTCTCATACATTATTAAAAACTTGTTCAACTTTTCAAGTAAGTGCAGCCTAGCCTAATGTCACTGTGGAACAGCATGAGGTAGGTTTGATGTTTGCCACTTTAATTCAAAAAGGAATGAAAAACAAGTGTAGGAAAGTGCACCTGTTACCTTGTCTATAATAAAGGCATGCATATTTTCTGTCAACATTATATAACAACACGCATAGCCACAAAGAGGTTATCAAATTAGAATATTTTGCATATCTCCAGTAAAGTCAGGGGAATAGAAGTAGTAAAGAAATTCAAAAGTATCTTATAAACATGGGTAAATAACTGTATAGGTAACCAAACACTAAAATCATGAAGTGTAAGAGACTAAAAATTAGGAACATTAGGAAAAAAGGTGTTTCATGTGTACCAAGACATTCAAATTACCAACCAACAAAACAGCTCCCCCCAAATCCTCAAGTACTTAAGAAGCCAGAAAAAATGTTCTCTAAGTTACATCCATACATAATATACAGTTATAAAATATATATATATATCTAGGAAGATTTCAAGATTGTAGTATTACCTACATGCCATGTACCAGTAGCAAAACTCCCTGGGCATGCCAATAACTTGCTAAATTTGGTATAAACCCCACTATTCACATCAAATATTGTCTATTTAATATTCATCTGTTTATTTAAATTGGGTTCTGATGGAGTGAAATGTAAAAGGTTTTGAAGTATTAGCACAGAGGCAGACTCTGCCTGACACAGGAATCTTGCTGCATCATGACTACTTAATCACTATCAGTGTTTCCTAGAAAGAGTTTCTAGTCATAATCCGATCATGATTAAATTAAGACTTCTAAAACTCTAAATCTTCATCATCAGCCTGGAACTACTAGCAGGACCTTCATATCACAACAGTTCACAAAGAAAAAGTAATTTCAAGCATTAACAAGATTTTCTGAAAATTCCAACACACATAAATAAAATTAATTAAAGCTTTGAAACAAAAGACAAATCTAAGATCTCCACTATTTCTGCATCTTTTCTGAAACACCTGAGAACATAGCACCTATCCTTTTACAATTCATCTCCCAATTCACATCACATTTGTCCACTATGAAAGTACAGTACAGCCTTCCCTCCTTCCAACATAATCTGAACAAAACTTGCATCAATATGTTGCATCACTAGTATGGCATGCAGTTTGCATAGCACATTATGATAAAACAGTTTTCAAATAATAAACCTCGCCAATTACCATACTTGCATTTCCTTGAATGTTGAGTTTTACAAGATACAGGCAATTACACAGGAATTTAAAGCACAACTTAAAAACTATATTTTAGAACACATTTTCTCCTCTTTCTCATTATTCTTTCCCCTATTTTTCGATCAGATTCCTTCAGCCTGAAGATAGATAAATGACAGCTATGAAAAAATCAGCCAAGAAAAGCATTTACAATATCTGGATTAAAGTAATCATTACTCCATCACAGTCAAAAAGATTGCCTCACAGTGCCCACCAGAAAATACATGCTTTGCAGTCTGTAACCCAAAGTGGTGGCTCAAATTACACTTCTGAATATTCTGGCTTGAATAGGATGAAAACCTAAATAATCAACTCCCACCTCCCATCTCCCAAATAACAAACTCCAAGCAGCTTGGAAAACAGATTACATTCATTCATTCCAGTCTTCCCTTTTCTTTTGCAAAGGTTCAGTGGGCTGATCCTGGCTGTGTGCCAGGCACCCACCAAAGCAGCACACTCTCACTCCGCTCCACAGCTGGACAGGGGAGAGAAAATTTAATGAAGGGCTCATGGGTTGAGATAAGGACTGGGAGAGATCGCTCATCAAATACCATCGTGGGCAAAACAGGCTAGATTTAGAGATATTAATTGAATTTATTACTAACAAAATCAGAGCAGGATAATGAGAAGTAAAACAGGCCTTAAAAACACCTTCCCCTCATGCTTCCCTCCTTCCCAGTTCTACTGCCTACCCCAGCAGCACAGGGAGATGGGGAATGGGAGTTGTGGTCAGTTCACATGTTGTTTCTCTCACTGCTCAGGGTGGAGTCCTTCCCCTGCTCACCATGGCATCCCTCTCACAGGAGACAGTTCTCCATGAACTTCTCTGATGTGAGTGTCCCACAGTCAACAGTGCCCCTCAAACTGCTGCAGGGCAGGTCACTCTTCCATGGGGTGCAGTCCTTCAAGGACAAGCTGCTCCAGCATGGGCTTCTCTCTCCACAGGTCTCCCACAGAGTCACAGCCTCCCTTCAGGCATCCCCCTGCTCTGGTGTGCGGCTCCTCTGGCAGTGCCTGGAGCACCTCCTGCCCCTCCTTCCCCACTGACCCTGGTGTCTGCTGGGCTGTTCCCATCACACGTTCTCCTTTCACTCTTTTCTGGCTGAAACTGCAACTGTGCAATGATTTTTTTCCCCCTCTTCTTCTTAAATATGTTATCCCAGAGGCACGACCATAATTTCTAATTAGCCCAGCCTTGGCCAGCAACACATCCATCTTTGAAGTTGACAGAGATCGGCTCTGCCAGAAATGGAGGAAGCCTCTGGCAGCTTCTCATAGAAGGCACCCCTGTAGCCTCCTGCTACCAAAGCTTGGCCATGCAAGCCAAATAAAATAGTCTTCTGAAATATTTAGAAAAAAGAAAGAGCCTTACTGTCCCTCTGTTGCTATCTCTCAAAAGTATCACTTTACAATATAAAACAGAAAAATTATTGAGAAGGTAACTGCTTTTAAGTTCCCTACTCATAAAGTTTGTTTACTTCTTTTGACAGACTCATAACCTGTTAAACTCCAAGAAGTTTTGTGTCAAATTATCAGACGACCATACCTGATCTCCCAAAGGAGGAGTGTCAGATCAAGAGAAAAAGTTGCAGTAACATTGTTCTCTTACTCAGTGCCTTGTAAGGATAGGCCATCCTGAGGAAGGGGAACAGGACATTTACAGAGCCATATGCTTCAAGTAGTTCCTCTGGTTATAAGAGGTCAAACACATGCTGTAAAGACTGTTGCTATCTTTGAAAGCTCATTATGTTGATAATAGGACTAATGTAAACACTGTTGTCCACTCAAGTAATCTTAGATAACCTGTGTCAGCACAGACAGACCTTCAGTGTGGGGGTGAAGGTAATGGAGGGTGTTTTTAGGTTTGGGGATTTTTTTTTTAAGCCATAATCACCAAAAAGGACATTGGGGGAAAACCTTAAAAGTAGCTACACACAGATGTACTAATGTGCTGGTTCTGCAGAGAAAGCACTATTCCTCATGGACAAGGTATTCTGGGCAAAATCTTGTACAAACCTTGATAGATATTTTCTGCAGTTTAAAGGCTGACTGCAACATCTTTGTCTTCCCAAGAATAACTGAGATTTTAATTCCTTTCAACACCCAATTCATCCTTTATGTTCACACACTTAAAGGTTCCCTGACTGGAAAGCAGATGGAATCTAAAGAGTGGTTTTGACACAGAACCTGTGTTCACATAAGCTTCTTGATATCCTCACAGGGTGTCTGAGCACTCACAAATTTCTGCCTCATCACCACACTGAAGGCACAGGTTGATGTCACTACAAAGCTAGGCTATTGCCAAACAGAAAAGAACCACTTTCCTATTTGCAGTTTCAGCAATGCATTCCCCCTCATTAGGCTTTAACAGTGAAAGGAACTAACTGAATCAAGTTGCTCAAAGTGCTGTCTGACCCTTCCTTGAACACTTTAGTTGGATGTACATCACTTACATTGGATATTAACCTTATTTTATATTTTCACTGGATATGTATCACATTACCATGATGTGCAATAAGCAAACTACAAAATGCATGTCTGGCTGTGACAAGGTAGGTAGAGTTTTTTTGTTTCTTTGGGTTTTTTCCTTTGCTTTTGGTTTTTAACTTCAGTTACCTTTAAGAAACAAATACCAGCAGAAATTACCATGCTACATTGTCAGGCCCTTAAAAAATACCTGCCGTTTTGATCTGGATATACATAAGGGAGACAAAGTAATTTATATTACTTCTGAACTATTGCTCTTAATCTAGAAGACTTGATTGCCTTACAATAATGAAATAAAGTATTGATAAGATCAAGCTTAGAAGCGTACATTTTCCATAGTACCTCTTTTGGCTTACACAAGATGCTCTAGAGAATCTACAGTTTGTGAAGCTATTGCAACACACACATTTAGAAAACTGACACAGCACTTGGGGCACATGGAACAAGGGGGAACATGCTGAGGGAATTTTCAATGGACATTCAGAATCTTCTGTCACCACAGACATAACACAAGAAATTACAGCTGCAAGTTACAGAACATGAAGGGCATGAACCCTATCCACACTTGTAACTCAACATTCCAGACCATGAATAAAATTCAGGAGCATACAGCTCTTCCTCAACTGATGTGCCCATTCCCTTTCTTGTGCATACAATATTTTACATTGGGAGAAGAAAAAAGGAACTATGTTTTATGAGAGGTAAACCCATTGTCCACATTGTAATCAACAAACTGCACCTTCTCTACCTCTCTTACAGTTTGGCCTTTTCTTAGCTTTAAAATGCTACCAATACACTTGTGCTATTGTCAAGACTTCTCATACATGATAATTGAGCTACTTTTCCCTATCAATTTAAAGAAAACCTCAATTTCTCTCCAAACATACAAAGTTATAGTACCTCAGCTTCTAGCTGAACTCCCCCTGTTTCCCTTCTGAATGGAAAAAAAAATAAAGTAGTTTGTGAATTGTCAAATGAACTCTTTTGGCCAACATCTGAAGAGAGGCAGTATTATTCCAATACCTGGCTGTTCAATCTATGGACATTTTGTCCACTTTGACACATCGTCTGATGGTGAGATTTACCCTTCAATTTTTCAACCACTATGTACTCCATGATAAGCAACAATGACAGGGCTGTTTAGCTTCTTATAGGTAAATCTGGTCATGAGGAAACTCTGGCACATCTTCAGAGGCTTCTGAATGAGCGCCACTCACCCTGCATTTGCCCGCGGCTGGTTAAACCTTTCCACCCTTGCTAGGGTGTCATCAAAGGCCTTCAGAGACCAGAACAGCAGAAAATAGGTGTGTCCCAAAATGACTCCTGGCATTTCAACACTTGGTAGTTATGACAGCTGGCAAAAGAATGTCCTCACTTGCAGCTTTTATACAGACCCATGCACATGAATATGCAACAATGTACAACTTTTCCAAACTTGATGAATGCAGTGATTCACACCACCTTCTTTCATGGCCATCATCCAGACAGGTAACTATGGCTTCCTGTTAACATCCTCAAAGAAGGTAGAGAATGGGGACACAACTCAGCATCTACATCTGCTGTTTACCTGTTCTGATAGGCTGCCAAACTAGTTTTCTGTATTCACTTTCATGAATATTTCTGTATTTCACTTTCATTAATATTAATATTCACAGCGAAATCTCATCATCACCCTCAGTATGACTTCCAGACTATTTCATCCCAGGTGTCCAGTCCCCACTGGACAGCTGTGCTGATTTACAGGTGAGTATGTGGATTGTCTTTCCAAGATACAAAACTTAAGACGCTAGCAAGTCTTTATCACAAGCAGTTTTGTTGACTGTAGAATTAAGTCCACATCAGCATTTCAATTACCCCAGAAACACCTTTTAATGCTGGGTTCTATGACTTCATCTTTCAGAACAGGGAGTGCAGAGAGTGATGGCTGTGATCAATCTCCAAAGGTAACTTCTCCATTCTTTTCTTCATCACATCACAAACTGTGAGGTGGAGTTTAAAACTCTTGGGTCCCTTATCTCATCTCATCAACAAGAATTTCCAAGGAGTTATAGCTATACTCACATTTTTCCTGCAAACAATCCATTGAATTAGTTTGTTAACGTTAAAGATGGTGCCAGTGTGAAACTGACAGAACGGGCTATGCTATGAAAGTGAATCAAGGCTGCAGCAAATGCTCAAAGGCTCTGCTCTGATCCAGATATTCATTGAGTATTTTAACACAGCTGACCACTGGCTCAGGGTTCAAGAGAATACCATAGATAACCAAACTGTGAGCCAGTATATCCAGAGTCAAGTGCTGAACTTCCCCCTGATACATCCAGCATTCAGATACAAGGATGAGACCAGGTCAGTCAATTGGAGAACAGTTTTAAGTACTACAGCTGTAACTGGTAACACCAACCTCTTTTTCAGTAGCAGACCAAATTCAGTTCACATGTGTGAAATTCACAAGTTGGGCAGACCAATGTGAACTTTATACACTCTACAGAATTACCTAATTTCTACACGAGGTGAAATAATTATTTTAAAAAATGGCAGACAAAAAAAAAAAGGGACTAAGGTGAGGTCATTCTTGAACATAAGAATATCTTATAAGATATATTTAGAGGTCTCCCAACAATGTCTGCTCATGAAAGAGCACACTTATATGGGACATTACAATCATAGAATAGTTTGGGTTGGAAGGGACCTTAAACAACCCTGTAATTCCACCGTCCCTGCCATGGGCAGGGATACTTTCCACTAGACCAATCTGCTGAAAGTTCCATTCAACCTGGCCTTGAACACTTCCAGGAATGGGGAAGTTGCCCATATTTTCTCTGGACAACTGGATCTTCTCTTAGCAACTTCTCTGGGCAACCTGTTCCAGTTGCAATCACCCTCACAGAAAATAATTTATTTCTTGTATCTAATCTCAATTTACCCTCTTTCAGTTTAAAGCCATTAGTCTCTGTCCTATCAATTATGAACAATCTTATTTGTTTAGGAAAAGTACACTTCATTGCTGAAGAATCATGGTGAGAATTCAAATTGCAATCACATTTCCTTGCAGGTTTTATATTCAGACATTCATTATGAGGAAGAAGAAACTATAATTACAAATTAGTTTATAAAACAGAGCCTGTAAACTGACATAAAGTATTATGTTTCACCATCTAGTTCTTTTCCATTTTCTGTTACATTTAAATAGATCACACTGTCTTCCAAATGGTTCACAAACCACATAATGTTTTTGGTAAATGTTACTGGGTATTTCACTGAGTAGCTAATGTCCAGATCACCTAGCAGCTACAAACCATCACCAACAGTGCACCTGTTGCAGCTCTTGGCTTATGGAGCAGTCATATCTCAACTTTCCACTGCAATAAAGATAAACACCAAAAGCTAATCTAACAACCTAGTATGCACGTTTTTTAATAGATGAAGCTGAAAACCTGTTCCCTGTGGTTGAGTGAGGTTTATGATAATAAGCTTTTCCCCTATTTAATACATGGATAACATATGTTTCTTCAAAAAGAAGTATCATACTGTTGTTGTAATATAAAAAGAGTGCAAGACTAAATGTGTATTTAAAACACCGAAAAGGGGTAATCTGCTCATTAATACTGCATTGATGAAGCTGTAAACTCACTGTGACAATTACCAGGATCCAGGATTTAAAGTCCACGTGCCCTTACACTAAGTCATATCCCTGATACTATAATTATTAAACAGGATGCTCAAGTTGCAATGACTGAGCCATAACAACACACTTCAGGTTTTTATACCTTTTTGGTGCAAAATACACAGTGTGCTGGGTTTTTTTGGTGAGCAGTTATTCTTATGATTGAATACTAATTTAAAAAATAGTTTTTATAGTCTGGGTAATTGTAACATGAGAAGACTATTGAGCTAAATGTAAAAAATTTGTGGTGAAAATTGCTCTCAAATTAGAGAAGCTGCACTTATTTGGTGCAGGATTCCCACCTATATCAGTGAATGCATTCAGAGTCTTTCATCTTGCTATTTTATGTCCCACAAAACCAGATGCTTAAAACACAGAAATTGCTGAAATAACATCTTTCCATTTGCATTTTTTTCGTGTCCATTTTTATGCTTGAGTTAACATCACTGCTCCAAATTCCTCTTTTTTTTGTTCCCACCATAATGTATTTACACATACAACTTCCCCCACACATTATATTTTGTCAAGATAGCTTTCTATATAAAGCAAAAAGATGTTTTCCCTCTTTAGAAATGCTGTAGTTGCTAGTCAGAATTCTGAAACAAAGGTGATCTCAACACCACACAGAAATAAGAGTCTCACCAAGTTCTCTTGTACCAGCTTTTACTCTGCCCCTCCCTACAAAAAAAGTAGATGATGGAAATTATCTGAAGAAACAATCTGCATTTTCTCACATCCACATAACAACAGTGGATTAATTACTGGAGTATCAATTATTATAAATTTTTTCCAACTTTTTAATTTTTGCAGCTGAGAATATTTCAAACTATGGCAATAAGGACGATCCTCTAATTGTTCAAGACTAAACCACAGCTTATTAAATTTAATTCCATTTCAATTTTTTTGGTATGTAATATACACTGATCCTGCTTAATACTGACAATACCTTCAGCACGGCACCACCAGTCAGCTTGGATATGAATCCACTAATTCTAAATCATAGCATTGCTGTTCAACTACTGATGCATGTGAAATAAGAAATAATTTGGCAAGAATGATGTAAAAGAAAAATGGCAACTAATGTCTTACCTTGTTCTAAGAGCCACCCAAGCAGCATCAATGTCAGCATAGAGATTCTTCTCTGTAGGCTTCCCAGAACTTGCACCATAGCCAGAATAATCATAGGAGAATATGTTGCAATTAATCCGTGAACCCAGTCCTATATAAAAGCTGCTCATCTGACCCAGGTCAACAGCATTTCCGTGTGAGAAGAGCAAAGTGTACTTGGCGTTAGGCGAGCAACGCACAAACATACAGGCAATCCTGTTGCCTTTACATGTTCTAGTCATGAAGCACTCAATGGCATCTTTTTCTCTAGAAGAATATTGCCAGTCTGCTCGCTCTGAGAGATGCAAAGTCCAGCGACTACCACTCTCATCACACATCAGTGTGTATGTGGGATCAGGAGGTAAGAATGCCAGCTTAGAGGCAATTTTCCCTGGGCATGGTGGACAACAGAACAGGCAACACAGTTCACTAAAGGAAAGATTATTCATCTTCTAGTCTGAAATGGGAAGAGAGAATTGTGTCAGTTTCCAGGTACAATCCGACATTAAGAAAACCCAACTTACAACAAAAAAGTGAACATAACATCTCTAGAAAATAATGCATAACTTCTGGACAATTAACAAAACAAAGACTTAAATACATATATGTATATTTCCATATAATATTTAATTTTACTTCACAATGTAATATTATTAAAGAGGAGTGGTAACTCCAAAGCCCTGCCAGATATCAAAAGTAAAACATGACTACCCAGGGAAAGAACAAGCATGAGTTTTATAATTTCTTTGGAGGAAATGAAGTTCTTCATCTTAAGACATTAAGAAAAGTGTTCTTCCCACTGACAAATACATATGTGATAAAGAACAATTAAAATATGTTGCAAAGTTGCAGCATACAAGATTATGCAGATTTCTGCAGCTAAATACAAAGAATGTATATTGCAATCACGAGGTATGGGCTCCTGCAAGCACTATCAGAAGTATGAAGGGTGCATGAAGGTCAAAACTTAGAAGACAAAACAAGATGATGCTTCTGGATTAGCAAACACTGTAGAGCTTTGGTACACACAAACGTAGCCATAAACGTATCTTTGCTCCTCATACTTGCTGACATAAATGTCTGAAAACCTTCAAAGAAGTTCTTGGCTGTATTGCCCATAGGAATTGGGATTATATAAATGACACAACTGGTTTTTTTTTTTTTTTTATGCTTCAAGAAACACATCCCAAACTAAATGCTCTACCACAGATATTTGTTAAAGCAATATAATCTATAGAACCAATTCAAAGCATTGGTTTCAACAGTGTTGGGGGGAAGAAAAAAAAATAAACACACCTACACCTAAAGCAAGATAGGTAAAGATACAGTTGCCCTTAAAATAGACATTGTGTTCTCTTAATTTAGAGCATTGAGAAGGGAGTAGAGGAAAATCCTTTGTTGCAGCAATGCTTTTCCTCAGAGATAAGAAGAGCAATGAAATTTGACAAGTATCATGGTGGAAACAAGCACACCAAAGATAAGCATTTACTCTACTTTCCTTGTGTTAAGGCATCTGACATTTCATTTTAACTTAAACAACTTTTTCATACCAAATCTATCTGCAGGTCTCGAATTCATCTCCTGACGGTTCCCTGTGAACACAAACACCTAGTTTCACATACTGACTTTGACTCAAGCTACAAAACAAGCAGATTTCAGTTGCCTACAGTACCACGCTGTTCCAGAAGAAATACTTCTGGTCATCCAGCAATAAAATCTTACTGCTAACTATGACACCTAACAATATTCAGCTATTTCAAATTTTGTCCTTAAATTTGTACAGAAGCATAGTTTTCATGTGTAAATTTATTTTTGAAGAAGCTTCAAGGACAGTGCTGCAAAAACACTTTAATATGTATCACAGAACAACTATCTGTATTTTTGGATGTGTGACTGGTCTCTTCCTGGTGGTACAGTATGAAAGCACACTGTAAGCAATCTTACATGGAGCATACTTTAAGAGCAGCAAAAACAGGCACAGTGAGACAGTCTGACAAACACATGAGCATTTGTGGAATACCACAAAAAGAAGTGGCTGCCGCAGCTAGGGTTTTCACCCCAGGTCTCTAGTTTTCTTCAAAACAGAGGGAAACCACAGAGGCTTAGACATGGGAGACCAACACTTCCAATTTAGAGGATATGGAGGGACATCCTGATCAGCTCGCTTAAGAAGGTAGATATGCTCTTAAAGAAGATCCTGGATAAAGGAGCATATGCCTGCCAGCTGAAGTAACAATAATATTGTGTTTCAGCACAATTAGTCACTCAAATTTGGAATAACTCATCCCTGTCAGATGAGATTATGTGAAAATTAAGTTTCAGTTATACCCACAAGTCAAGATAAGTGGAAGGAGTCCATGGAGCAAGTCTAACTATTAGCAAGAGGTTTAGATTGTCTTATGCAAAGTAAAAATCCTGTTGTTTTGGGGGGTAGTGGTGGTATGTATTTGTTCCTTCTTCACTTTTCTTGTAATTATGAGCACCAAAGAAGCAACTTCTTTCACCTCTACTTAATGAGTTCATCTTCATAGTCCAGAGAAGCTCCTGTGATGCCTCAACATGTTTTTTTTCCAAGTACTTATGACACAACACTCAAAATCACTTTTATTTCTATCAGAAACTATTAAATGGCTCTGTTCCGAGTGAGTTGTCCCACCTTTACAGAAACGCTGAAGGTGAAGTTAGATATTATACTTTATTCTAAGGGGATGATTATTATTTTTCGTGAACAATTTAAAAGAATTTGTATTTCCAAAAATGAGATATAGTTTGTTTTGCCCAGGAACAGCAGATTGAACTCTATACCAGCATACAACAAGAGCTACAGAATTTCTTATTTCTTCCAAATCCACTTGTCAGAAAGAATTAGAAGAGGAGTTTACATTATTTGTAAGTATAAACAGCCCAGCAACACTACAAATATGATCTCACTCAGAAAATATTTGCTATTTGCCGAAGTAATTTCAGAAGACTGGAAACTGGCCTGCAGGATTCACACACAGGGCAGTACTGCAGTAAACCACAGTGAATTAGCTGATGTGGTGATACTGTCCCCCAAGACAGCTTAAATGTACTAAAAATGGGCTGTCACCAGATATGGCAAATGACATGCTGAAGATAGCAGATAAAGTATTATTCCTCCCCTGTGTTAGACTAATGCAGGCTTTATGTATTGATCTTTTAATCCAATGGAAAATATGCCTACTGAAACAAAAGATTCTGATTCCAAAGTCATTCTCCTACCAAACCATGGCTAATAACAACTCTCTTCTTTAGAACAGACACATGCTACTTTCTTCATCAGAAGACCCAAGACAACCAGGAGGTCACTAACTGAACCAATTTGATACAAAAACCTACTGAACGTCCACAGGAGAATAGCTCCAACTAAATGCAAACAATGTTTCTATTATACTGGAAGTAGTTTGTCATTCACTGTGATGGATTGTATTCACATGAGAGTGTGAATAAGCTGGATGTGTGCTTTATCTGGATTCTTAGGGAAGCTGAGGCAAAAACAACTCTGACCAGATTACTTTAAGCATATGGTTCCACAAGTATAGATGAGTAACTTTAATGGGACTCATTTGACTAAGACATGTTGTGAATACCTAAGGTATAGTCTAACACCTTCTGAGCATGTATGATGTAAATCTCTGTGCTCATTACAGCATCATCAGATTCTGAGATCAACACATCCCAACAACACAACTATCTCACCTTCTACTTGACATTTCAGTACTAACAAAAATGCCAGTGCTGTTCTGCAAACACAATTCCTACAGCTGGTAAAATATACTAACAACAAAAAGAATACAATAAAGAAATATACATCCCCTTTAAAATTATACTGCATTTTTCATAGTAATTAAGCATGAAAATTCTGTAGAAGAAACTGCAGAAAACTCTTCTATTGCAGCAATAGAGGCTAAGAAATAAACCGGACCCAAGCTGTACTACTTAACCCTTCTGGGATAGTTTTTAAAAGGAAAGCCAGGGCATTTTATCAATTTCATCTCTTTAACTCTCTTATGAATAAAGACCTAACATATAAAATTACAAACGTAAAACAGCCCACAGGCAGTGATTTCAATACATTCTGTAGCAATTAGCCTTCTCATAAAGGCTGTGGGAAGTGAGAAAATGTCTATTTAATCTTAAAGAACACCTCAAGTATTTATCTTGTGCTTCCTAGGATAACACAAATGTAATTTTTTCATGTAAGTAATTATTTCTGTCCTCCTATCTCTGTACATAATAACAAGACAGAGGAACCTATTATTCACATCTTTGAATATTTCACTATGTATTAGTCTCAAAACCAGCCCAACCTTGAAAACACTTATCTAGAAATCTTATATTTACATTAAATATAAATGATTCTAATTGTTTATTTGAATTAAATTGCCTACTTCATGGGACCTATTCACAAGAACAAAGTCAAACTCATAAATACAGCTGCTGGTTTGCAACTTTAAGTGTTGTTCAAACCATAACGGGCAAGATGTTTAAATGGGTTTTTTCTTTTTTTTTTTTTTTTTGGTTGCCATTTGTGTGTATTTTGGTTGTGAGTTTGTTGTTTGATTAGGGTTTTTTTCATCTTTACTGTTCATTATCTACTGCTGAAACAAGAAATTCTAAAGCATTTTCCCCTCACACTTTCATTGAACACAATACAACGAGAACTTGAGTTCAAGCCACTACCAAAGTACCGATATTTATTTCAACACCTGTGTAATATTAAAAATGGAACTGAACTATATGAACATCTTTTAACTAGTCCAGTAGTTAAAGCAACAAAACGTTCAGAGAAAAAGAAATCATTAGTGTCTGACAAAACACCACATAAAAGGATTAAGAGAATATTACGAAAGAATACACAGTAACTCCAGAAAACAACACAAAAAAAACCAAAGGAAGTATATTCTAAAAAATATATATTTTGAAAGTATATGAAAAAGCTATATTAAGAAATACTGTGAAGTAACTATTTAAGGCAGATTTCAAAGGACAAAGTAGGCTACATGAAAACAGAGAAGCCTGATGGAACCAAAACTTTACTTTGGTTAATTTGATTCTGAACAAATAAACATCCCTTCTAGTCTTATAAATTCTAGCTATTTTAACTCATATATAGAGACATCATTTATCCTCTGCTGGTTACTTTGTATATATCAAAACCTAACGGCATAGCTGAAAAAAGAAAGAGAATACAGGAAACATTGACTGAAAAATCCAGACCTTCTTTATCACCCGAAGAACGAACTAAACCTCTGAAGGCTCTAGACAGACAGCTGCGAGATTAAACCGATTACATAATGCCTTGCATGCTCCAAGCAAGACTCTGCCCCCGGAGCTGCCCTGCTAAAGCCACCCGCCCCGCCGTGTCCCAGCCGCCCCAGCCGGGGTCCCAGCGCCGGCCACCAACACGGAGCTCCGCCCTTAACACCGCTCTGCGCTCCGGTGCTTCTACACTGATTTCCGCAGCCATGAACCTTCCTAGTTAATTACTGACCAAATACTTGGTATTATTAATATAAAAACTTACCTGAGAGCAATGCTGAGGCCAGCGTCACTCCCACCTTTAATAGCAGAAGCTGAAGGAATAAATTTAACCAGGCTGGCGGGAACTAAATTAACTCCTCAGCTGTCCGCACCTGAAAAGGGCTCCGCCGAAGTCCTCAGCAGTGACTCAAAGGCACTGTTTGGAGCCGCGAAAAGCCAGACTTTAACACGCGTATCACAAGCCAGTGCACCCGTTTCCGACAAAGGAGTCCAGGGCAAGACCACGGAGACGAGAGCACCGGGACAGATCGCCCACAGCACCCGGGCACCCTGAGGCAGGCGACACCCCCAGAGATCCCCGAGCCCAGCGACACAGGGACGCGGGCAGCAGGGTGGCGGGGGCCGGCAGCTCCCCGCCCGGGTCGTGCCGCAGACCCAAGCCGCGCCGCCTCTCCGAGGAAACGCCGGCGGCGGCCGCGGGCCTTTCCGCTCGCCCCAGGGGCCGCCACACGCCTGCGGC
>VZRH01000794.1:316838-335702 GCA_013397555.1 Urocynchramus pylzowi | reverse complement strand
CGCCCAGCGCGGGCGGGCCGCGGAGCGGTTCCGGGGCAGGCGGCGCCGGGCCGGGATGAGCTCGGAGCGGGGGAACGTGTCGCGCACGCGGCCCCAGCGCCACCAGAACGCGCACGCCTTCAAGAACGACAAGTACGACACCAGCGCCCGGCGCAAGGTAGGCGGGGGCGCGGCCGGGCCGGCCCGGGGGACGCGGGGCTGTCCCGGCGTCAGAAGCCACCCCTCTGCTGGCGATGCGGCGCTTGGGGCCGGAGCGGGGGGAAGGGTTTCCTGCCGAAAGCGTGGGCAGGTCCCCCTGCGGCCTCTGAAGCCATGGCCTGTGAGGTTTGGTGCCTGTCCTGATAGGCTTCGGGATCGCAAAGGAAGGAACCCTTTTGGGGATGGAGATACCTCTGGCCCGGGTCCGACCACAGCAGGCACGGTGCTGCTAAGAGAGAATCGTGACAAGACATTTCACACAGTTGTCACTGTAAGCAAATGTGTAGTGTGAGACTTGAATCATACTTGCGACATGGAAGGACCTTGTTAAGCCGAAGAATTATAAGAGCTTACATTTGAAATAAAGCTTGAAATATAGCGCTTACATTTGTGCAGTGAGTGCAGCAATTAAATGTTCAATGGTGCGTTATCCGTATGACTTCTTGGAAGGTGTTTGGTCTTCTCAAGGTTTGTGACTATGTGGTCATAACTCAGAAATCTTGATGTTTTGAGAGCTTCGTTTGAACTTTTCCCCCATCACACATAAATACCCGGCTTCAATCAGCATACTTTTGAGATAACTTTCATGTGTACTTCAATTTATTTTTTAAAAAGGGAGCTCTTCTGATTAGTTATATAGAAAGGTCTATATATAGATATAGGTCTATATATATATAGTCTATATATAGGTCTCTATATATATAACAGCTAGTCTATCAGCACTTTTGCTACAAAAGTTATCATCTTCACTCTGTTGTTCCAGAAGACTGTTTTATCTTTTTCGGTTCTGAGCAGGGAAGGGGAAGTGGTCTACAATATATTCTTGAAATACGCTCTGTGCTTTTAGTTTTGATAACATAATATGCCAAAGGGGCTGAAGAACACGCGGTGTGTCTGAGCAGTAACACCACCAAAGTGGGATGTTTCATCTTGCAGGCTAAACCGAGAAGTGACTAAGACAAAACAGAGGATTAATAATCTAGGAGAGTTTATCTGGTGCTATTGCTGTCGTATCAATATCCCTCTAACTGAACCTGTCTGGGTTGTCAAAAAGAGCTGGGAGGAGGGGAACAGAGTGGTAAGTTAAAGCCTTGATGCCAAAGAGGGAGCTTTGGGTTTTTTGTGAGTTTGTTTTGGTTGGCTTTTGAGATTTTTTTCTAGAACTGGTTCTGCAAGTTGAACAGGCTGCTTTCCTGGGATTCTAAGCAGTGACAGTATTATTTATTGTGTGAGTCACTGCGTGACCTCTGATAGGAGAGTATTTTCTGTCTGAGTACAAACATACACACACAAAAATGTCATAGAGAGCTGGTCTATCAAAAAAGTTTTCAAAGAGAAACTGGGTTCTGGTGTCAGTTTTATAGCTGAAATAATCACTTTAATACCCACATGACTATTTTTTCTGTTTTTCTTCCCTGTGAAAATAGTTGATATCCTATAGAACTGGCTACACAATATCATGCATTCAAAAAAAATTTTTTTAAAGTGGCCAAAGTTTGCTGTGGACATCAACTTGTTTCTTTTTTCTTTCCATTTCAAGCAAATGATTTCTTTTCTCTCTGTGCCTGCTGCTTCATGGAGAGGGCTGAGTGTGTGGAAGTAGCAACCAGAAAAAAGTGTCTCCTATTCTGGGGTTAGATGATGTTTGGTAAGGGGAAGGGATGTGGTCCCTTTTCTTAGGGTGTCCTGTCATGTACAAATTCAAGTCCTGGGGTACTGCTGTTTTTTAGGAATTATATTCCTAAATTTTAAGTTTAGTGTTCCAACTGAAACACTGTAAACCACGCACCACTCACTCACTCACCTCTCCCCCTACCTCTCTCCCTGCATAGCCCTAGAGAAGAGAATGGGAGGCACAAAAGGCAAAGGTCACAGGTTCAGATAAGGACAATTTACTGGAAACAGCAGTTGAAATGAGAAAACAGTCACAGCAATAGTGTAGAAGATGCAGAACACACAAGCGTTCACCCTGGCAGTACCAGACCACACCATGCTGTGTGACCTGCAAGTGACCCCTCCCCCCATTCCTGCAAAATGATGTGAGGTGGTATAGAATAACCTTAGTGTCCTAGCCTGGAAAAATTAACCCTGGCTTGGGCAGAAGCAGGACAGGGATACAGAGGGGTCATTATAATGATGCTAGCCCCATTTTGCTGTTTTAAAGAAGTTAGACTAGCAAAGATTAAGTGGCGATTAATGTCATAGTTTAGATATGGACTATGCTGAATGATGACAGTTTTGCATCTCTGTCTTTTGCAGTCCTGGATGATCAGATATGTCATGGGTGTGGTCATGGGTGATGAGGAAAAGGAAGAAATCATAGAAATTCTATCATAGGGACTGATAAAGGAGTGGGGCATACTCCTTTCTACCTCTCATTAGCTCAGTAGATCAAAAGATCCTCAAAGAGAATGGATCTCCTGTAAAACATAATCTCCTGTTAAACATATGGGGCAGGGGGGTTGTATTTGGCCTGTCTGCTGTTGTACACTGTCCAATGCAATGCTATCTTGAAAGGCTGCAAAATGCTTATCAGCTTAAAATTTGGATCCTGCTGCAATTGTACACTGCATTAGCAATGTTGAATATTTACTACAGTAGCTTCAAGGTTGTACAGTGGGTGGAGTTGAGGTAGTTAATTATGGTTTTATTGCTGTTTCTCTCAGTGAAGCAGTATCTGCTGAGGAAATTGATCTAATAGGATTTTGACTTTTCTCTGCTGGCAGTCATTATCGAGTTGTTTTTTTGGTTTTTTGAAATGTTTTATGTTCTTTGTCTGACACTGACTGCGTCATCCATTTTCTAATCTTAGAGGCCACAGACCTGATTACTTGAGAACGTGCTAGAAGATCCATCTGTCTTTCCTCTAATGATCAGTCTTTACTACAGCATTACTACAACATTGCTTTTGAGGTTTGTTGAGGTGAAACATCCTTGCAACAAAGTACACTGCCTCTCTACTGTATTTGGGAAACAGCTACAACAGTGCTGGAAAAGTTTGCATCTTAGGATGACCTGAAGAAGGAATAGCCAGGGTAAGACTAACTCTTGCTAGTTATTGAATCTTGGAATTTGTTTGTTGGTGTTTGCATTACATGGTATATTCCAGAATAGCTCTTTGCTGCGTCTAGCTAAGGAGTATACATTATGTTATATGAATATACATTTTATGTAAAATATATTACATAAGTCATCATGGAAACTGCAGTAGTTCTGGAATGAAAGCAAGTGTAATTTAATGCAAACATTTAGAATTCCTTTGTAGTAAGACGGCAAACCACAAAGTGATTCATATTTACACTCAAATGACTGATTTGTTTCTCCATTTCTTTCCTTTCATTAAGATGATAATCCACATTTCCCTAAATTCCAGAGGTTATTACCTCTGAACCTCAGCTTTACCGCAGTATTAATGTCAGTTACTTTTTCAGACAGGTGCATGGATAAATCACTTGTTTTAGTGGAAACACTGGTTGAAACTGTGGGAAAGCACTAGGAAGAGAACAGCTCAATGTAGAGCTTAAAACCTGAGTCAGTAATGAGTCAGTAATCGTATTTTGAAACACAGAAGGGAGATAGAGATAAACCAGTGGCTGACTGGAATTGTTAGATAACCATATTGCAGTTTTTTAAGATAATGTTCTTGCTGCAACGCAGAGTAGCTTGGTAAGCTGAAGACTACTCTCTAGCCACTCCTCTTACTCAGGGTTCAGAAGTACATTCAGTCTTGGGTTGTAGCCTTTCATGTAGGGAGAGTAGGAGCAAATATAACATCTGCTCTGGACTATAACCCAACTCTGGAGGTGAGGCAGAGAGTGAGAGACAGAATGTGTGGGTAGGTGCAGGAGGTGTGTCTGGTGTGAATATGTTTGTGTCTTTGTGTAATTTTCATTCTTTCTGGGGGAGATGGTGAGAGTCCTCCCAGTGCTCTCTTAAATGCTATATACATATGTTGCTTAAATTTTGAAATACACTTGATGAGAAAATATCTGTAGAAGGAATTTCAGGTAATGCTGGTACAATATGTGAGCAAGTGAAGCTCTGTGGGGGACAATTTCAGCCTGTGTAATGTGTATTGGAACCCTGAAGTCTGGCATCTGGTGTCTCGGTTTAACATTTGTCAGTCTGCAGTGATCTACTTTAACTGCTTAGTAGTCATGTGCTGGAGGTCCTGTGTAGTTTTGGGTTTTTTTTGAGAAGTTCAGTTGTTCAGAAATCTTGCATTCATCCTTGTGCTGCATTTGGCCTTACTGATTGAAGCAGTGCCACCTGTGTTTCTGACAAGGAAGTTTATGGGTGGCATCAATATTACACTCAGTTACAGCAGAATAGACCACTGATATGTGCTCAGTAGAAGGAATCTGCTTTCAGTAGAGGAAATCAAAAAACCCATAGGTTCACACATAATTAGAAGCTTACAAACAGATGGCGAAGCTTCTTTGAAGCCCTGTCATTACATCCTACCTGTGAGTGCTTTAATGCTGGTTTTAGCTAGGGATTATTTCGTGTGCCAAGTTAGTAGGTATAGGTGCATTCGTTTACTTTAATACATTCTGAACTGCTTTTGGCAGGTTGTTAGGTGATTTAATATTAGGTTACGTGAGCAGAGGATGTTGATTCGTTAATGTACAACTGAATGTGCTTATACTGTGCACATGGAATATTTTCTGGCATCATACCTTAAGGCTGCTTAGGTATATCTGTGTTGCATAACTGTAATTTCCCTGGAAAATGCATGGACATACTGTAAGCACTGGATGAGTTGCACTTGTCCTTGGAGCAAAGTATGCTAAAGGAAAGAGAGAGCTATTGACTAAAACAGGGAAATGAGCATAAAGTAAACCCCAGAGAAACTGCTGCAACAGAAACATAATCTAACATGTTGGAGTAGTTTTCACACCAAGAAATTAATTTCACCCCAAGAAATTAGTTTCAGGTGCTACCTCCTATTTGTGTGTGAGGCCCTGACTACCTGCATAAAACCTGTGTAGAAAAGCTGGAAAAGAATAATGAAGTTTACAAGCCTTTTTGAGGGCTTTGTGTGGGCTGTTGGATTTTTCAATACCCTCAAGGAAAAGCAAGCTATTAAATGGGCAAAAGGAAGAAAATATGAGTTTGTGAAAGTTTAAACAAGACACAAAACATATTGAAAAGTAAATATTAATAGGAAAAGTAAGCACCAGAGGAGTTTCTTTGATTTTACTAGTGACTTCCCCATTCTGACGGAACTGAGAAACAAGAAAATTTGCCTTCAGGTTTATTACGCAAACTTCTCTCACATGCTTTTTTAGCATTTTCAAAAATCTGAAAAAACAGACTACTCAAATCTTTCATTAGGGACAGCTTTTTTACTTCTTCAAGTCTGCATTGCTTTTGAAAGTGGTGTGTTATGGGTTATTTTGGTCAGAGGAGATGCTGAATTAAGTGTAAAAACCACAGTAAATTAGCAATTCGTTTTAGTAATGGTAGCATTTAAATATCATGCCTTTTTTTTTCCTGAGCAAAATAAATCTAAAAGACAAACACAAGTTAAACTCTCTAACTGCTTTCTTTACATCAATCCATCATTCTCTGTGGACTTGCAAAACCAACTGCCTGGTAGGGTTGTAAAGTCTTAGTGGCCCTTGTATTCAGATGTGCTGAGCCAATGATTAATTACAACGCCCCATACTTGAGGCATCAAAATTGAGTGAAAAATACAGGAAGTAGCTGAAGAGGGGGAAGATGCTCTATGTGTGCCCCTTAGAAGGGGGAAGTTAGAACTTAAAGCTGTTGTCTTTCTTCCAGTTTGTGACCTTCTGAGCAGATGCAATGTGATTCCTTTATGAGTAGCTGTGTAAGATTTGTGGTCTTACCATGTTGAAAAGTCCAGGCATCTTTATGCCTGGATCAGGGTACTTAAAGTGATTTTTGACACACATAAATGTGGTGATAGAATCATATAATGGTTTGGGTTGAAAGGGACCTTAAAGATCATCTAGTTCCAAACCCCCTGTCATGAGCAGAGACACATTCCTCTAGACCAGGTTGCTCAGAGCCCCATCCAACCTGTTCTTGAACACTGCCAAGGGTGAGGCATCCACAGCTTCAGTGGGGAGCCTGTTCCAGTGCCTCACTACTCTCACAGTAAAGAATTTTTTTCCTCACATCTGGTTTAAACCTACAGTCTTTCAGTTTGAAGCCTTTCCCCCTTGGCCTGTGACTACATCCTTTTGTAAAAGTCCCTCTCCAGCTCTCTTGTAGCTCACTTCTGGTATTGGGAGGTGCCCTAAGGTTTTTCCAGAGCTTCTCCAGGCTGAACAGCCCCAACTCTCAGTCTGCTTTCATAGGAGAGGTGCTCTGGTCCTGTGGTGTACTTAGTGGCCCTCCTTTGGACTTGTTCTGACAAGTCCATGTCTTTATTGTGTTGGGAGTCCCAGATCTGAATGCTTATGTGGTGTCTCACAAGAGCAGTGTGAAGGGGCAGAATCCCCTCTCTTGCACTGCTGGCCAGATTTATGGGCTGCAAGCTGCCAGCTCACATTGAGCTTCACATCCATGAACACCCACAAAGTCCTTTTCCTCAGAGTACTCTCTGTCCATTCTCCACCCACCTTTTTGTGCTTGGGATTGCCACAAGGTGCAGGACCTTGCACTTGGCCTTGTAGAACGTCATGAACAGGTGAACAGGTTCACCTCTCAGACCTGTCTAGGTCCTCTGTACGGCATCCCTTCCCTCCAGTGTGTTGATCACATCATACAGGTTGGTGTCATTGGCAAACTTGCTGAGGGTACACTCAATCCCACTGTATAAATGCCTTCTCCATTTATAGTCCTGGGTAACCAGGTCTTCTGTATCCTGTATCCCTCCTGAGAGGACTGAGAGGACTCCTGAGAGGACTTTTTCCAAGTCTGTCTTTGATCGCTGACATACCCTAAAGAACCTTTTTTTTTTCTTACCCTTCATGTCCTTTGCCAGATTTATTTCTGCCTGTACTTTAGCTTTCCTAACCATCTCCTTGGCTCTTTGGACGATTTCTGTGTATTCCTTCCAGACTACTTTTCCCTGCTTACACCCTCTGTAAGCTAGTTGTTTAAGTTTCTCCAGGAGCTCTTTGTCCACCCATGCAGGCCTCTCAGTTTTCTTTCTTGATTTCCTCTTCATAGGGATGCATTGCATTTGAACCTGAAGGAGACAACTCTTCAGTATCATCCAGCTGTCTTGGGCTGCTCTTCTCTCAATGGTTCTATCCCATGGCATTCTACTAGTAGTCCAGGGTAGTGATCTTCCCACGCTCCTCACTGCCCCAAGGTCCTTAAAGTCTACCACTTCATGATCACTGCAGCCCAGGCTGCCCTTGAGCTTCACATTCACCAGCCCCTCCTTGTTGGTGACAACAGGATCCAGCACAGCACCTCTGCTTGTTGGCTCTTCTATCACTTGGAGAAGGCAGCTGTCATCAGTGTGTGCTAGGAACCTCTTGGATTGCCTGTGCCCTGCTGCACTGTCCCTTCATCTTTAGCAGCTTCAGCTTTTGGGATGGTCATTGTTTCAGTTTGATTGGAAAAAGAAAAAGAAGAAAAAAGAAATGCATCACTGTGTGATTGTTGTGTATTCTGGAGCCAGATGATAAGAGTATTGGGGTGGGGAAGAGCTTTATAAAGCTCCATGAACAATAACTATGCATAGCAAATATTTAGCAGAATTTGTAATAGGCTGCCTGTTTGGTGAACTTTGGATTTGCTTCAGATGAGAGGTTTCTGAAGTAGTTTCTGTTTCATTCTTCAGGGCGTGCAGTCCTGAGCACAGGCTCTTGCATTCCAGGAGCTTTAGGCTTTGCTGAGCCTGCCCCTGGATCACTCCGTGGCATGGCTCCCAGCCCCAGCCCCAGCTGTGATGTCAGGATGTGTTAAGGGAAAATACATAGTTTTCATCCAGGAAGCTAACTGCTTCTTTGGAAGGACAGCATCTCCATTCAGCTTAAGCTTCTGCAGTCTTTTTACGTTCACTGCATTTTGCCTTAGCAAAACTAAAAATAGCTGTTAGCAATAAATGTATCCCTAGCTAGAAAAACAAATTACAGTGTATCTTATTGCCCTCCTTCATTACTAATCCATGCAAGTTAAGGGAGTGAGGGGGAGCACTGGGAAGTTCAGGCTAATTTGCGGGTTGTTGGGAGCTTGTGGGCTATAGTGCTTGGAGCCTTACTTTGTGCTGGTCAAGTGCTGAAAACAAGGCTTGTCTTTGAACTGCAAGGATTTTGAAAGACTGAACACAGGCACTGCTCACAGCATTTGAATTGCAAGATACTGAATTGTGAGATATTAAATTGCCTTTAACAGATAGCTGCTGGGAACTAATGATTTTCTTCTCTCAGAAATTTTGCACTTGTTAAGCAATTGTTCATATTTTTTGGAAAATATATCCGTAATGCATCAGAACCACAGCTTTCTGTATTCAATATTCAAGCAGTATGCAAACCCTTGTTTGGTAGGCTTCTAAATATGCCAAGTCTGTATTTGATCATTTAGAAAATAATTTTCTTTTAACTGAAGCAGCCAGAAAGCACCACACGTTCAGTTAACCACACCATAGGAAAACTCGTATTGAACGTGTAAGTTTAATGAAAAGGAGACAATGGAACACAAGTCCCAGAGTATCGTTTCACTTGAAAGTAGTGTCTCCTCTGTCATATACATTTTTTGAAATAGAATAAAATACTGTGTTCTTAAAGCTTGGCTTGTTTTTTTGGTAGAGCTTTGTGGAGTAGTAAGAAGCTCTTGTGAGTCACAAAAGCAGGAAATTACTTCAGAAGATACTGTATTTGTAGAATAATTGTTTTTCAGTTTATTTGTGAAAGAATAACATCAATTGTAATCCAGATTAATATAGAATCACTTCTTTTAGGTATGCTAAAACGTAGGTGTGGTTTAAACCATTTTAATAATGCAATGTTGATATGGTAGCCATTTTTAAAGTATCTTAAGAATACATTTTTTATTATATGCGTTTTTTAACTGAAATTTCTAGTTTTAAATTTCTGAATTAATATGAATACCCATATGATGGACAACATTAGTGCTGGAAATCTTAAATAGAGAAGAATAATAATATAATAGAGAAGAATAAATAGAGATAAAATTAGATTGAGCATGCAAGGACATAGTTTGTTATTTAAGGTAAGAGTGTGGTTTTGGTTTCCCATGTCAGAATAACTTCTCTGGTGCAAATACTACTGGCCAGTTGGCATTTTATATTTCTGAGAAAGCTAAACACAAAATGTTGTAGGAGATATTAAGGTAAATTTTTCATTGTCTCGAAAATACACCATGGTTTAAATTACCATTTAAAAAATTCTATCTTAGAGCAAAAATGTTTTTCATAAAGGAAGGCTAGGATTAGAGAGAGATTGAATAATTTGGCTGCAAATAGTGTGTGGATTCTACTTTGTTGTTATCTGAGGAAAAGTCCCGAGACTATTTAAACTATGTAGTATAGTGATAGCTTGAGCAATAGTAAGTTAAATGCTAAGTCTTGTAAGTTGTCTTCTTTGGACAAAAGCTGTGTATTTCAGGGCTTATTTCTTCTAAATCAAGTTTGTAAAATTTCTAGAGATGAAAAGAATAAAATGCCTACAGTAATCAATTTTCAACAGTATACTAACAGGAAGAAGTACTACTATTAAGGTCGTAATAATAATAATAATAATAACAACAACAACAACAATAATCTAGTCTTTAACCTGTTCCATTGAGGAAAATCTCTAGACAAATGTATATGAAAGGCTTAATGTTAATATCAAGCAAACATATTTATAGTAGTGTATCAGTCACAAGATGGGTAAAAATGCTTTCTGAGCAAGATTTTACTCTTTACAGCAGGAAGTCATCAATGTTTTGTTTTTCTTTTTTTACTTATTCAGAAAATAAATGCTAAGCTTCATGATGGAGTGTGTCAGCATTGCAAAGGTATCTTGGAGTGGCGAGTAAAATTCAGAAAGTACAAACTACTGACAAAACCTAAAAAATGGTGAGTGAAGATATTTTTTGTTGATTGTTGATTATGTATTTTGTGAGCTTTTGGAAAATATTCTGGCTTTGGAAACTCAGGAGAAGAAGCTGAAGGAGAAGAATTTTTCAACATTTTTCAAATATGGAGTCTGCAATGGCAACATATAGGCAATGTGGATTTTCTAATTCATAAGTCTTTTATCATAAACTTCTGAAAAGAACACACAGGGGAAGAGCAACTTCTTCCCTCTTAAAAAAAAAAAGCAAAAACAAACTGTTAAAACTGATTGAACTGTGGACCTGTATGTTTCCAAGACTGTCAGTGTCCTCATGAACAAAAAGTTCTACTGAACTGTTGTAACACAGTTTTCTAAGGTCTTGTTTTATATCTGTATTAGAAGGATCTGTACATCTCTTGACTTCTGTACTTTGCTATTGTTTGCAATACATGCATTTCATTACCTCTTAGTGTGTTTTCTCCTTTTCTGTAAGAAACTATAATCTTAAGTAGTAAATGTTGGCATTGTTTGCATAGAGTTCTATATTACTTGTTTTTGTACAACTGTATAACAAAGATGATAAATATTTTAACCTATCACAAGCATATAAATTATTTTAGTTTTCTGAAGGAGAAGCTCTCTGCTTCCTTCTTATTTACTCAGTTGCAGAGGTCCTTACCTCCTGTGGTAGCAGACACAGCCAGTGTCAATTCAGCAATGAAACACAGAACTCAGAGAAACCACAGCTGGGCTGTGGTGCACAATACAGCCAAGATTGTCACAGTAGCTTGTATTTTGGTATTAGTAACCAGTTTCACCCTTTTATGTAAAAGACAAATGATTAGGTAGAAGGCTTGCTGAATAAAAAATAAGCATTCTGTGTTCTGTGCACCACAGATGAAGTTGGGTTTTTCACTCTTTCTCAAATAACTATGTGCATCCTGTTTTGTTTTTTTTTTTCCCAAAGGGAAGAAAGCAGGCAAAAACCCCATGTAAATGAGGGAAGCATTGGATGTAGAAAACGTGACATTTTAGAACAGTAGCTTATAACAGAATATGTGATGTTCTCCCTCATAATTTTGAACAAGGAAGTTGTGCCTCCGAGCATTCTAGCTTTACAGGTGATGATTTCTATGCCAGCAGTACAATGGCTGGCTGAGCCATTGTTCTGAAAGGACAACACTATGAACATTTTCAACAGATGAAGCTTCTGGGTGAAGTAATAGTGTAACAGACATTACACTATTGCATTGCATTACATTACATTACACTTAGTAAGTGTAATAGACATTAAAAATGTGACAATTGAAAAAGAAAACTAATTCTTTATATTGCAAAAGATGGGAGTGGAGGACTTCTCTGTACCTCAACTTATTTTTAGTTCTGTAAAATCTTTAAAATTATGAGTGTTAGTACAACCACGAGTATTCCCTACTTTACTTCTGAGTATTTAATTATTAGAAGTTAAACTATTTTTTTTTAAATATGTAAATCTGCCTTGCATTGGTAGTGTCTCTGTTTAGTATGACATGTCTGGGAAGAACTTTTGAGGGCATGAGAACCAAGAAAATTACTTTCAAGAGATCAGCATTACATGGGGTATATTGTTCTGGTTATGTTCTCCAGATATACAAGGGTTTAGAATTGTCAGCTGAATGTTAAGCCACAGAATTTTGGAAATTACAAAATCCACAGAATATTAACATATTTTGAAAAAGAATAGCCCAAGCCATCTATCTTATTGGGTTAGGTTCGTTGAGAATACTGTTCCATGCAGGCTTGTGTTCATAGAAAACAAAGTCTAGCACTGACTCAGTTTATACTCTGAGAAGTTTAAGAGGAAGTCATTGCTGTGCTTCAACTGAAAGCTTTTTATTTGTAAAGTCCATGTACCTTTTTATGCTGTATGCTGCTTTTATAATTAAACTGGAACTTATGCAATTTTAAAGTAAAAACTGCCTACTGAAGTGAACGGAAATATTTATTCTGTCAACTTAAATATAAAATTCTTTATTTAATGTTTCTTTTTCAGTACTTGTTTTAGTAATTCTTCCTGAGAAAAGTAAGGGAGGGGGGATGAACGGCAATGATTTTGATAGTGCTACTTGATAAAACATTGAGTATTTAATTTGAAACCAGCCTAAAATATGTTGTTTCTCTTTTGTGAGTGTTTGTTCCTCTTTTGTATATTGTATTTGAACACAGAATGTTTAGTAAGTGTCCACAATACTTTTTAAATCAAATTTTCTTTCCCTTCATAGTGTGAAATGCCTCCAGAAGACTGTAAAAGATCCTTATCATATTATTTGTCGACCATGTGCTGGTAAACTAGAAATCTGTGCTAAGTGTGGGAAACAAGAAGAAATCGTGATTCCGTAAGTAGCTCATAGAGTACATAGTTTCAGTCCTGTACTGATAATTCCCCTTGTAGTAGGCCTTGTTTGGAAACTGCCAAGAAGCTGTTGTACTTTTTGCCATATTCTCAATATTTCCAACATGAATCAGTAGGAGTAATTTTCCTCACTTTCTTCAGATGAAACTGGGGGTGAAATGCTTATTGATGTTAGTGGGGATGAGACAAAAAAAGTCCTACTTGGATAAGACATTTTAACACCAATGGGTAAATTGTATATCTTCTTAACAAAGCACTTCAGAATGGGTTTTGATGTAGAGCATCGTAAAATGTGCACAAGC
The DNA here is from genome assembly GCA_013397555.1 of Urocynchramus pylzowi. Lineage (NCBI taxonomy): Eukaryota > Metazoa > Chordata > Aves > Passeriformes > Fringillidae > Urocynchramus > Urocynchramus pylzowi. The sequence continues at coordinate 322,821 of VZRH01000794.1, read as the reverse complement.
CACTTTACTGTTTGCATTTTCTCTGCCACTTGATGATTCAGTTGAATCATCAGAATTAACAGAGGAACTGAACAAGGACTGATATTGAGCACAGTTACCACAGTACATTTAGCAGGCTTTCGGCTTTTTTACTGGTGTTCTCTATTGAGCATGATACATAAAACATTGATTTACTAGTTTGTGACAACAGTCCAGCAGTTGCTTACTTGGTCAAGCTGTTCAAATATTTATTTTTCTTTCTTTGCAGTCTCTTCTATACTAAATACTATTTTACTGTGTTTTACTGTGTTTTATATCCTTCCTATTTAGTGTGAAGTAACTTTTGGAACTTTTATTGCCCCTCTCTTCCTTCTTCCCACCTCCTGCCGTCTTCCATCCTATACTGGGATGGAATGCCAGGAGGATATTCTATCCTCCATCCCATTCTTGTTTAAATTCCAGAGGTGGATGGTGTTAATATCCCTCTTGCTTTCTACAGGATTGATAAAGGACAAGACAGAACTGACAGTGAGACTTCTAAAAATGGCCAAGAGAGCAGTAAATTGAAGGATGAGCTGGATTTTGAAACAAATTTCAGTAGTGCAGACAGTGATGAAGATTCTGATGTGCTTGAAGAACAATTTAAAAGTATGAATTTTGAAACAACAGAGATCTAAAAAGGTTGTGTTTATGCAAGAGGTTATATGCAATCAAATATGGTAAACCAGTGCTTGCCCTTAAACTGCTTCAAACCCTGATTAGACATCTGAAGTCCTTGTATGTTCATTTTGGCACTGTGTATGATGATGCATGTGGGGATTTGTATTAATACACATTTTTGTGTATTAGGAACGGAATTTCTTTGAAAATATTCAGAAATTCTATCTGTAAGCACAGTTATTTATTTCATACATATAACAACTTCCTGTTTTTATGGAATAAAGCCTCTTTGTGTAATTGTTTGAAATTCAGTATTATGTGACCGTCGGAAGTATTATTGCTACGTGGAAATCTACCTGAAAGTCTAGAAAAAACACAGATAGGAAGAGCTAAAGCAGCTGTAATGGTTTTCTGAAGGAAGAACTTGCAGCATTCTGTCAGTGAATTTCTAAATGGGGTCTTACCCTTATGCCTGGGGTTTTTTTGTTCAATTTTTTTTTCCCCACAAAAAAGAAACAAGTGTGTAAATGCCATCACCAGTACAGATCATGAACAGTTAAAGCTTATTTGCCATGTATAAGTGTGCATTACAGATTTGTAACCTTGTTGCTACCAATATTTTATAAAGAAAAAGATCTCCAAACTTTAGAATTTCTTACCACACTTTCTTTTCATTTTCAGAGTTCAGAGATTCATCTGGATCTGGTGTAGTTTTCTCTAATATGAAAAGACTTGCATAGTGGAGTGATGCTTATAGAGTTACTCCCTTCCCAGTTTCTATTCCAGTGTTGATTAAGCTGTACAAAGAACTTAACTGAAGTTGCAACAGCTGTCTTTACAGGATTTAGGATGGTTTGATTTCTTTTGTACTATCCTCTTGCTCCTTATATTTAACTAATATATATATATATATATACATTAACCTACGACAATATGCTGTGCCACATCTGTTTTGGTGCTTTGTCTGATTTCCAGTTGTGAGAGCATGGAAAAACTTGATTCTCAAACTACATTTTTCAAATGTTCTGTGAGGAAATTCAGCTCGGAGGTTTTTGCCCATCCCTGCTTTGGAATGAAGGAAATACTTAAACTTAATCCTTTGGGTGCAGATAGGCACCCGGTATCTGTCAAGCTGGAAAACACCAAGAAGTGTTCAGTGGCAGAAAAGGAGGTTGTCAGGTGTGTTCAGAAGTTGGATCTGAAGGTTTCATTGACAGGTAAGTCCTCCCAACAGGACAGCAATGACATCTGACTTAGTGTCATGTCTGTTGTCCTGCCAGTTGACGTTCAACAAGGGCAGAGTAAACAAGGAATATCCCGTGCACACACTGCAGATGTCCAGGTAGGAGGGTGCATAGAAGGAAGTTAATAAGTAATCTGTATTTAGCTTCAGAAAGGGTCTCCCTGAAGGGGAAACCAAAAGTGAACTTGGCTTTTGAAAGTGACATACGTATGGGAAATGTTCTTCCACTTGGATAAATTTATAATGGCCCTGTCCTTTGTTAAAAGGTGAGGGGAAATCTGGAATGATAGGAAAACATGTGATGGAACTGGCAGAAGCTGTTTAATGAGAAAATAAGGGGAAGAATTCTCTTCTCATAGTGGTGACACAACCTGCCAGTACCAGGAGTGAGCAGAGTGATAGAGATAAACAATGTGTTGCAACATAGTGCAAAAATGTTTGTACAAAGAGAAAGTCCTCTGAATTCTTTGTGTCACTCTCCCGATGCTCTGTTGGGAGCTGGTACTATAGCTGATGAAACTGTGCTGTGGGTGAGCACAGCTGCAGGGGTGGCTGGCTGGTTAGTCCAGCCGATCTGGAGACAGTTTTGGTTCTGGCAAGCCTTCTGTCTTTGGTTGTAGCTGTGGCTGAAGGATATACTGCTGGAAATCATTTCTGCAACACCGTTTAACATGGTGGTCGTGAGTCACCTTACAAAATGGCAGCTTTGCAAGGGAAAAGGAGTTTGCATTTACTGAAGATTAGGATATATTTGGAACTGCGTTAAGCTATTATAACTCATTCTATAGGAGTTCTGAGTATCAGGGCTTTGGTTTTCTTGTCTCTTTTTGAGGAACTTATTGAACAGAGGATAATGCAGGAGTAGGACCCCTTTGAATGCTGATCTTCAGTATAATCATATAGAAATGAGAATACTTTAAAAAAATTATATCAAAAGTCATCAAAGATTTTTGAGATCTTTAGGGTAGTCATATAGATGGAATGACTTTTGAGTTTTTAATTGAGATTTTGAAACCTTTCTGCCTATTCTTTCACAAATAATAATGAATTTGTGTCTATAAACATTAAGAGGAAATAAAAATACCACAGTGCCTGCAGGGTACTGAGATGCAGTTTAAACAGTATGACTTATTGGAGGTTTCAGGATTAGTCTGGACCTTGCAGTGCCTCACCAAATACATTACTGAAGAAGAAAATGATGGATGTTAATTAGCCATCTGAAGAATACTTGATGCATCACTAGTGATGCAGTGGTGTTGCTGACAGCTGAGTTCCTGTTACCAGGTCGCCCTTAGGAGTGTCATTTGGCATGACTCAACACTGAAGTAATTAATTAGGTAGTGGACTGCCAGTATGTGTGAGGCAGGTATGCCAGATGATTCTTACTCCACAAGGGGAAATGCTCATCATAGCTGGAGCTGCCAGAACTCGACATGCTTGACTTGTACACATTTCTGGGAATCAAATTCCTGTGTGCAAGGATTTCTTGAGACAACCTGGATTCATTGCAGTATGACGAGAGTCTGATGTGGACACAGTGCTACCTCCTAGAATGATTCCTTATACAATCTTCTCTGTCAAAGTTCACAGGCATCTCTGAGACATCCTATCATCAAATGTTTTGAAGGATCAGGTAATGCAAAAAAACATTACCCCACGATTTACTTCCAGTTTTGCATAGGCTGTGCTCTTCTATTCTTGTCTTTGCTACTGATTAATCTGTATTCCTCCAAAATACTGTAATAATACCAGCCTCTGAAGGTTTATAGAACTACTTGTTAATTAAGAAAAGTACAGCTTGCTTTCTCCCTATAATGGGCAGGTACTTGGATGTTGAGATGTAAATCATAGCATTAGCAAGGAAAATAGAAGAAAATATAGCAGGTCATCAAATGTGAGCCACCTTGTAAACCTCTAGCCCTATAATTATATATGTTTTCTTTGTTTAGGAGTTCTCACAAGTAAATGTATGCTGGTAGAAAATGCAAAACTAAGTGCTTGTTGGAAGCATCAGCCTGACTTACAGAGTTAATGAGGAAAGCTTTGTAAGTGACATGGAGAGATGCTTTTCTTTATCAGATGTTTAGGGAGCTGCTCATGCAAACTGCCAGCATCTCACTTAATTCTCCTGCCTGCCTTTCATCTGAAAGCTAATACAATTCAAAATTCTTGGTGAAAAAGAAGGTATGAACTCTGCATACATACTCATCACATACAGTGCATTTGTAAAGTAGGATTCCTAATCTTTGAAGCAGTTGAAGTGAGGTCTTTCTGTGGCTTGCTAACACATTTGCAGACAAATTACCTGTAACAGACTAGAAATAAAATATTTGGCTTAGTTCAAGTACCAGACTTTTCTGCTGGAGCCCCTAAAATAGTTAAGATGAAATTACATTAAAATTATCTTTTTTTTTCTGAAGTCAATAACAAAACATCTATTTGTAATAATTGTGGTAATACTCATAATTCAGTCATCAATAATAATTTGAGTCAAAGGAGCCAAAGGCATTAAGATTTTACCTGAAAAATCTCTCCTTGCATTTGCCTCTGACATAACTTCAGAAACCCAAACTGAAGAGATCACTTATATTCTTATAAGTGCTTTGAAAACAGCCCCAAATAGTTTAATTATTTGCTTTTTAACTGCAACAGAGAAGACCATGTTTTTATACAAAAACAAAACAAAAAAAGGTTTATGCCTGTTACCAAATGGCAGCACTCACTTGACATGTCTCTCTTTTAAGGACATCTTGTATTTTTGGGCCTCAAGATTGTAACATCTCTTCTTCTTCCACTTGACTTGCAGTTCCCCTAATCTTAGGTGAGCAGGTATGACACAATGTGTCAAAACTAGCTATGAAAAGTATCCAAAGTTTAATTATTTCTTAATGTATCAGCACTCAAACTTGTAGCATTTATTGAATAATATAACGTGGCAAAGCTACATGTGTAACAGATTTTTTTTTTTTGGTTATAGGCTCTCCTGCTATTATATTTCGTTTCGGGTTATTTTGTGTCCTTTTCCCACAGCCGCTGCACTGTCAAAGTTTTTATCTGGCATGAGAGCTGTACAGCCTCTGACTGTCAGCAACAATGTATTACTCCCGGTTATTCCCAGTAGCAGGAACAGAATTGATGCCAGAACCGTAAAACAAAGTGCTCTGCTTTGTGGGACCACCTTGGAGATGGACTGTGTGGGCTTCATCAGACACACGGGAAGCCGGTAGATCAGCTTCTCAGAAAGAGCAACTCTGTAGCACCCCCACTACCCAAACCTTGCCGTGCAAACCCAATGCAAAATACACTTGTGAGGTGCATGTGAAGTGAAATAAAGCCATGGGTCTTGGGGGCAAAAGATGAAAAGGTGCTACAATATTTTTTATAGTATTGGAGAAACGCAGAATAATCCCAAACCTACAGTATCCAAAGAAAAATAAGCCCTATAAAACCGGACAATTTAAATTCTTTTAAGCAACAGCATATTTACTATTGCCTACATGACAAAGATTTGAAAAGTCTCTCTGGAAATGACTAATATCTCATTCTCCAAAGCAAATAACTCTTCAGTAGCAGCTTAGTCTATCTGGCAGCAGCTTGGTGATGGAACCTTCCAGAATGGAACAAGCTTGTACCTGCGTTACTTAGAGAAAAGTCATAATACAATCTTTATGTTATAAAACTAATCTCTTGCTTTAAAAAGATCACAAGGAATTTGCCTAGAAAATACCTAGAAAGACTCAAGCTGTATTGCCATAATCTTCCCATTTTAGGAAATTGTTGCCTTAAGGTTTAAGCCATCCCAAAACTATGCAGTGACCAGAATCTCAGAGCTATGGTTTTACTGTATTTCAGCAGGAAGTTTTCCTTTATTTCCAGTTTTTGCTCTATCTTGAGTTTCACTTGGGTGTTAGTACTTCTGACATTGTGAACTCTCCTTTCAAGAAAGAATTGCATTTTGGATCATCACACCAAACTAGTTGCTTCTTTCTCATCATCATGATTGCACCTAAGGTTTATGGAGACTGAGTACAGGTACTGGCTTTTATTTCAAAAAATCACATTAGCAGCTGACTGGTTGTGAACAACCCCCCCCCCACCCCC
>VZRH01000794.1:287114-316586 GCA_013397555.1 Urocynchramus pylzowi | reverse complement strand
AAACCAAAAAAAAAAACCCACCAAAAAAACCCTCTGAAATGAAATGAAACTCAAAAACAAAACAAAAAAATCCAAACAAAACCAACCAAACAAAACAATAACAACATCCCCCCTCCCATGAGGTAGTACTTACCCAGGACACTCGGAATGAGTCCTGCTGGACATTCTTGTTCCTTGCCACTAATGTGTGCCATTAATGAGAACAGACTGTGTGGTTCTAAAGCAAGGGTAATGCATATGCTTTAGTCTTTAAATGTAGAGAAGGGCCTCTGTCAAATATCTGACAGGGTCAAGCAGGGTTGTCCAGCCAAGTTTGTCCAAAATGCAATTTAGAAGTAGAGCGTGGGAAGGTGGGAAGAAGGGGAAGAGGGTGTGGCAGGAAACAACTTGTGAGTGTGGAAGTACAGAAGTTCACACAGCCTTTATCTGCCTCTCTTCCTCTCTGCAGTCTTCAGCTGTCACTGTAGTGTGCATGGAAATAAGTCTAAATAATACACCTAGAGCTTTAGTGTAATTAGCCTGACAACAAGTTGGTGTTTGTTGCCTCCCAGCATGTCAGCTGAGGTTTTCGGCAGGTTCTAAGGCATGAAATACCTTTTTGCTGTTTGAGATAGCTAAACTTTTGTTGAAATGAAAGCAATTTAAAGGAGACATTACAAAGGACAGTAATTACTGTTAAATTCTTCTTCTCCTGGGGCCTAAATGGAAATTATTTTGAAAAGACTGATTCAGATTAAGAATTCCACTCGTAGAACTGAAGCTAGACCTTCACAGTGACAAAACACAGTTATCACTACTTTACCTTTGTAATTTGCTAAACTTTTTAGTGAGATTTTGTTTGGGTTTTTTGTTTGGGGTTTTTTGAGGGGTTTGGGGGTTGTTTTGGTTTTCTTAACTTTAAAGCATTTTACCATTAGGGACTCTGTTGAGTGTAGATATTTTCTGCACAGAATTCTACTGCTTAATAATCGTAGCTCTGACTTTTGTCAGTCTACAGCAGGGGAATGTGTTGTGACTCAGTCTGAGCCAGCAGTCAAGCCCCAGGTAGCTGCTTACTCACTGCCCTACCCACAGGACTGGGGTGAGAATCAGAAGGGGAAAGGCTAGAGAACTCTCTTGTGGGTTGAGATACAGGCAATTTGATAGGAAAGCAAAACTTACACCCACAAACAAAGCCAAGTAAGGAATTAATTGACTGCTCCCCACAGGCAGGCAGGTGTCCTCCTCTCTCCAGGAGAGCAGGACCCCATCACACATGATGGTGACTTGGGAAGACAAACACCACCATTCCAAATGTCCCCCTTTCTCCTTCTTCTCCTCATGTTATATATTGAGGATGATCATCTGGAATACCCCATTGGTCAGTGTGGGTCACCTGTTCTGGCTCTGTTTCTTCCCAGTCTCCACGCACCCCTACCCTACCACTGTGGCAGCATGAAGAGTAGAAAACACCTTGGCTCTGTGTAACCTGTGCTCAGAAATAACAGCCATCTCTGTATAATGAACCCTCTGCTCAGCACAAACCCAAAACAGCCCCATGACAGCCAGTATAAAGAAAATTAACTCTACCCCAGCTGAAACCAGGACAGAATGTCGTGCTCCTTCTTGAAGGTAAATGATGTTACAAGGGAGCTTGAGTAAACTATGCTGGTAGTTAAATATGTCTTTCCTAATTGATTTGACATCAAGATAGCCCTGTGGGCTTCATGTTTGACATACTTTAATGAAGAATTGGATTCGAGTTTTTTTTTTTCATTTATATTTGGAGGACTGCTTTGCTGTCTCATTGTAGAGAAGGTTCCCAAATCTGTGTGACAGCTGTTGCTCCAGAGTATAATGCATACATTAATCATCTAGAATAGATGCATGAAGTCCCAGAGACTCCTTTTTTAATTCTTTTTTCCCACTTAGTAAGTGTGGAACGAAGAAAGCAAAACTGGAAAAACTCCCTGTGTTTGCAAATTGGAACATTCGTTTGTCAGTGCCAAAGTATAAACCTTGGTGTTGCTGCTTTTACCGAAACGCGTGTCCTCGCGTTTCTCTCTGGAAAAAGCTGCCTTTCAACGCCAGGTGTCACTGTAACAAAGTGAAAAAGTTTGCAAGAGAGCTTCGCGCTCCTCGGTGATGCACCCACCAGGCTGGGTATCTCTGGGGGGCTTTCTTTTCATTCCTCAGCTGGCCAGCTTTTATCTCACAAGGGGATGCGGCTGCCCTTGGTCTGTGCGCTGAGCGTCGACCCAGACCATCTACAGTTCTAGCAAGCTTCTGAGGGGAGGAGGTCGGGATCAAGGGCAGACAGCCGAGCCAGAAATCCAGCTTTTAATGAGTAGGACACAGTAAATTACATAAATCAAAGGATTACACATAGTTAAAGCTCAGCTCATTGATTTCCCCAGAAATCTTGGAGAACCTGGTGTAGAGTTGTTCAGAGAGAAAGAAGCCTGAAAATGAACACTCACTGCCAGAAGGTCACATTTAACCAAGAAACTCTCATTTTCCACAGCAGCTTCTCAGGAGCATCCCTGAGTTGCTAGTTTAGAGGACATGGAAGTGTGTGTCAGGACCAACACAATTTTTAATTTTCTCTTTAGATAGGGAAAGAAAAAAAAAAAAGTGTAGGTAGAAAAGAGTTAGTCTGCCTTCCTATTATGAATTCCTTCTCAAAAATCACCTGCTCATTTGCCATGGTGGGCCAGCCGTAACTAATTGAGCCAAATGCTCACACAGTTGCATCCTAGCTTCATTCTTTGCAACATGGGAAAAGGTCAAAGAAATGCGAGGACACTTGTGAGATAATTACAGCTTAATAGAGATAGCAAATTGAGACCCAACTGTAACCCTGGAAGTAAAATATAAAGTAAACAATGGGTGTTGGGGCAGTACAAATCAAAAAGAGAAATTCACTTTCTACTTCCAGGAGCTGTTTAGTTGCTACCAGAAGAGCAGGGCTTTCTCATGAGCAAAATTTGTGGGCTGCTGTGGAGAAAGTCAGCTCCATGTCAGTCAGACCCAATACATTCATGTACTGAATGTGCTTTCTGAATTGTTTCAGTGTCACAGCAAACTCAGCTCTGAGTGCCAAAAGTATAAATTATTGTAAAACTTTCAGTGCAGACCTTTGCTGACACACACTGAACAAATTTGTAAGAAACTGTATCAGCATACACCTGGGGATCCATATGTACCAATCTAATTAGATGTCTGTCTCTCACTAAAAGTAAGTCACAGTGTCACTATGGGGTATAATGCATGATAACCAGTTCTTTCCTTGAAAGAAAGATTTAAACCTGTATTTTAAAAAGAATTAATGCCTTCATTAGTCAGTAATTGGAAGACTGTCAACAAAAAATACAAAAAAGAGTAAGGTGCTAAATATTTAGGATAGGGTTATTTGAAATCTTTTGAGTTTGAGAACAGCAACAGCATTTGAGTTTGTAGCTTGTCTTTTTCTCTTTTGGAGGTTCCTAAATCCCTTCACTTAAGAATGTGTGTGTGTGTGTGTGTGTGTGTGTGTCTGTGTGTGTGTGTGTTCTGAAGAACGTTGAGTTTGAGTGGTCATGAGAGGGACAAAGTACAATCGTAAGTGCTTAGGAATAGAGACCTGAAAACTATTTATGGGCCACTCCTCCTCAGAGGTTTTCAGAGCTCCTTCTTATTTCTTCCACAATTAATTTCAGACTTTGACTGGTGATCTCTAGCAGATAACCATGTGCATAAAAGTGTTCAAATCCATGACAGCATGTTGTTTTATTTAGTATTAAGGATCTGTATAACTATAGAGCAGCTTTACAGAGCAACACTGCACCAAGTTTCTTTCTGAAGTACTAAAGGACTTTCTGAGACATATTGAATTGTTCATTTATCTCAGGCATCCTGTTTTTTTAGCTGGATTAGTGTTAGTTTTCTTCCTAGTAGTTGGTACAGTGCAGTGGTTTGGATTTATGTTTTTTTGAAAGAAATAAGAGTTTAAAGGGTTTAACACCAGCCAGCAACTAAGCTCCAAACAGCCACTGGCTCATTCTGCTCTTCCCACTTCTCCTCTTTCCTCCTCTCTTTCTGGTGGGATAAGGGAGAAAATCAGAGTTAAAAAGAAAAAGCATGAGTAGAGATAAAGAGAGTGTAAAATGTACAGCAAAAGGCAAAGAGAAAGGTAAAGCAAAAGCCACACACACAAGCAAACAAAAGCAAAGAATTGGTTTACTGCTTCCCATGGGTAGGCAGGGATTTATCCCTCTCCAGCAGACCAAGACCCCATTACAGGTGATGGTGACTTGGAAGACAAATGCCATCACTCTAAATATCCCTCACTTCCTCTTCCTGCCTCCACTTCATATATTTAGCATGATGTCCTATGGTGTGGAATATCCCTTTGGTCAGCTGGGCTCAGCTGTCCTGGTGGTGTCCTTTCCTCAGCCTCCTCTCTGGTTGCATGGGGTGAGAAGCAGAAAAAAGCCTGGTCCTGTGTAATTCTGCATCAAATTCAGACTGTATAAAAATCAGTGGGAATCTCAGTACTAAATCTAATGGTGTCTGGATCAGACATTTTCAAATCTCTGCTGTGCTAAAGGTGATTTTGAATATGAAGCCTTCTGCACTGCAGGCATGCAGATCAAATTTTGCTCCTGCTGAGAAGACCTTGTGGTTCACATGGAATCTCACTATAATGAGATGATTCACAGCCATATCCACAAATGCTTGTTTATCCAAATTGGTCACATAGAAGCTGTTTTGAAAAGCTGTTATAGCAGTGTTTATTTCTGATGTGAAATTTCTCTTTTTGGAAAGACCATTGTAGCTAAGGAGGTCTTAAGACTCAAATAAGGTAGATTTTGGGGTTAAAACTTTTTCCACCCAACAAATAGGTGTAATTCCTGTTCATCCCAAAAGTGAATTCTCTGACCGAAATCTTGGGAGCTGAAGGATTGATCTTCCAATGATCTAAGACAGGTGGACACAGAGGAGTTGGGTAAGACAGCTACCAGCAATTCTTCTGTTTTTCTAGACTTTTCTCAGGTAGAGCTAAAGATTTCAAACATCCCTCCTCTGCCAACTTGACTATTTTTTGACTCTGAGGGTATTTTGTAAGTTGAAAACAAAATAGATGAAATTTAGCAGCATCTGTTGAATCTTCTCTAAATTCCCCCATAATTTTTGTTGCAAATTTAAATGATTTCTATGGTAACAGCAGAAGAGTGTTTCTAAATTTATAACATCACGTTGTGGGTGGGCATCAGTGCTCTTCTCTGCTGAAAGATATTTGTAATTGAACCATTATAGGTAAAGTCTAAGATTTGCTTAAAACAAATTATGTATTTTTATTGTTTTACTTTTTAGGGTTGATACAATAGGCAAAAAGTTCATTTTTGTTCACAATTCAGCTAATTAATCACTTGCCTTGGCTGCAGTAAATGTGGTGACTGGATTAGCTGCACTAATAGTGTTCAGGTGTCAAGAACTCTTCCTTTACATAATGTTAATCATAAAAGTGCCAAAATCAAATGTCTGGTCACAGTCATAACTGATGACTTCACCATGGTTTACAATATAAGCATTTATAATTAAAGACCAAATCAAGAGCATGAAATGAAAACACAATAGAAAAATACAGCTTTCACAATACTGTTCTCATTTAGTAACAGTACTAATATTGAATTAAATGAGGTAAAATTAATATTTGTTATCACAGAAAAAATCCAGGGGTTCTTGACACCTAGTCTAAGTAGGCATATCCCTAGTGCTTTTTGAAATGGATAAGTTAGTGACTAGGTCTCTATTAAAAGCTGAAAGTACATTTTTTCCTGAGGAATATTTGAATTTGGTCCACAGTGTTTCCTGAATTGCAAAAGGCTCTGCAGTAAAAGGTACAGGCCATCATGTAAGTAAATGGAACGAAGTAAAGTGCATGGATATGGAACAAGATATGTTTTGTAAAGAGATGTAATATAATGTTTTAGGAGTTGGAGGTTACATTGGAAAATATCTTTTTGAAAACTCTTTCTGGTGTACATAAAGTAACATCAAAACACAGAACGATTTGGGTTGGAAGGACCTTAAAAATCATCTAGTTACAACCCCCCTAGCATGGGCAGGGACATCTTCCTCTCCCAGAACTACCAGCTCTTTTGCCTCCTAATTAGGAGTGAGTGGATGAGAGTTTGAGGAAATGGACAAGAAGAGAGAAATCTTGTCCTTTCTTTAGCCAGTAGATAGAAATTAATAAGCAGAAATACTGTTTTCAATAACATTTTTTAAATCATATTTTTCAGACACTGACTTTCTTACTAGCAATTTATTTCCTGGTGCAAAAACAGCTACAACATCAAACACATCAATGCAGAAGGCCTAGAAAATATTCCATGTACCACAAAACACTTGCTTTAAGAGCCTAAATAGTCCTCACTGGCAAACAAATGGAGTCTTAATTCACCTTCTGAAAAATATCAAATTTATTTTTGTGCTATCTTAAAAAAAACTCCAACAAACCCACTTTGACTCTGACTTGGTGAGTTCATTTTTTACAATTGCTGTTTGCAGAGTGCAGGAATTAATCACTCTGATTAATGTCTATGGTATTTCACATCAAATGCAGGCCTGTTTCTTTGAACAGTTTTTACTGAATTAGGTCCAACTCAGAACACAATATAGTTTCAATAAGGCAGGTCAGTTTAAAGATATAAATTATACATTCCCTCCCTGTTTCTGGCTTAGAAGCAAGTAACCATGGTGACTGGAAAAGCTTAACTTCTGCATATATTCTGAGATTGTCACCTTTCACAGCTTTATTCCCTTCTTAACCCCCTAAAAAGAATTACCTTGCCAAAATAATTTCATTACTTCATAAAGTGATGCCAATAGAAAAGTTTCTTGCCATTCAGTCTAAACTGCTGTTGTTCTTTCACACAGCAGGTTATCTCTAATCTCGTATGTACGAGGCATTTCTGATGACAAACTGGAAAAATAAAAGCTGACCAAACAAGTCCAAAGAACATTCTCCATATGAAAGATAAGACATTCAAAAACACCTCTGTGCCTGGGGAGCCTGGTGTGTGCTGATTCCTTGACACAGGAAATTTACTGTTGTGCCCTGTGCAGCTCACACAGCTGGCACAGGGTCAGCCAGCGCTCGGCAGGTTTGTACCCAGCCTGAGAAGTGTCTCCAGGATCACCACTGTGCTGGGAAGTCCAGCTTGGAAAGGCCAGGAGGGAGTCAATGCCCAGAGGGAGACAGAATAGGAGCTTCTGGAGATGAAAGGAGTGGTTTGCCCCCAGCCCTATCAAGCTGTAACTCTGCCACCACCAAGCACCCCGAGCAGGCCCTGCCCAGCAAGGGGCACCCTCTCGCTTCATTTGGGGCTGCACAGTGGAGTTTCTTGATAAGTGAGCTATCATTCTAACATTAGCAACTAATCCCCCAGAAGCTGTTCTTCTGTAGGCCTGATATTTACAGCATATACCTCAACCTGGATTGTGCATGATCACGCCACAAAAAATCATGGACGATCTCCACATCTTTTGCCCCATTTAAATGCATGAAGACTGGTGTATCTCATCAGTATTACCTTAAAATGCATATGTCCATAACCCCCCTAGACCATAAAGGGGTGGAATAGCCCCTCTGCTATTGAGGGGCTCTGCTTACAGGAAGTGCACTCAGATATATCACTTCATGGGGCTCTGTCTGACAAAACTGGAACAGCAACAGTTCCACCTGGTTAGCTGGTCTAGGTTCATTATGATGGCTGAGATCAGCTTTCAGGAAAGTATCTTCCTTTATTTTTTCCTTGCTTCTTTATATTGTGTACTCTTTGGAAGTGTAAAGAAGGCACTTTGGCATGTTTTTATGCTCAACATCATACATTTTCTTAGTTCTTCTGTTTCAGTTGGTTAATCTGAAAATATGTCTTATAAAGCCTTGTCAAAAAGAAGAAGCTCAAGTATCAAGATAGACAGGGCACCATTTTCCAAAATCACTTTGCAAAGAAGCCTCCATATCTTTAACTACTTTTGGTAACTATTCTGAAAAAATTAGAAAAAAACTTGAAGCAAGGTTCGAACAAAGATCCCATAGTAATTCTGTTGTGTATCTATATAAAGCATGTCTTTGAACTGTTTCAGTACAGCTCTTTTTAGAAAGCAGAAGTTCACTCAACTATACTTAATGGAACAAAGTCTCAGCTGAGGAGAAAACTTGCATTTTAAGTGTCTGTTGGACCATGACTGCAAAATGGAAATTGAGGCTGCTTATTCCTGTAATCCAGATCAAGTTTTAAAACTGAAAGTGCTCATCTCTGCAGGGCTGTGACTGTATTAACACCAGAGATGGACATTGTGCCAGATTAGTGTATTTTGATGGAGAGTGAGAAACAGAAGAATGGTGCTGCTAGCTATAAGACCTTTTCCTGAAAGTACAGTAAATCATACCCACAGTGTTACAGGAATTCTTTGGACTGTTGATAAAAATTGTATTTTGTTGTTCTAGTAATAGGAACATATTAAATTTTCCTACCTTCATTGCTGACAAATATAAACTGAATTTTGTAGCAAAAAGAAATAGTAGTAAGAAAAGGTGGGGGGGGAGCTCTATATGATTTTGAGGGATCCAAGGAGGCTTTTGGGGTCCAGCCAGGATAAAGAAGATTTCTTTTTTCCCATTATGTTTTGTGAGTAGAGTGCTGGTTTGGGGGGACAGGCTGATGACCACCTCTCCTCGTCTACACCCAAAACTGGTGTAGAGTAAAACTGGAGATGCATGAGCATCCCCTTCTAAAAATAAGGGATATAAACTGAAATCTCATTGTTTTTGGAGTATGTCAAACCCTATCAGCCCCAAGCTAGGATTATCTCTAGAAATACTTCCTGCTGCCTGGTGTCACTTCTTGACTTTGGCTAAGCTGTTCCCTGACACAGTCATCACTGATCTTTCCCAGAATTTAAATTACCAGGTGAGACAGACCATCCATCTGAAAATCCAATTCTTTTTTTTTTTGTTTTGTTCATAGTGCAAGCTTCTTTGGAGATTATAATGTTGTTTTAATCCTTGCAGTTCACAAATGCAATGCAATACATGACATACATACCCTTTAGCATTTTTGTGGTGTGATATCCGACTCAAACAATACTTGGAATTAAAAAAAAGCCAATTAAAAGTACTCATGATTTTAAACCCTCTAGCCTATAGGTGTTCCAGTTATTTTGTGTGGAAACTAAAGACTGATATCTTCCTCTTCCATTTAAACAAAGCTGAAGTAATACTTGAGATGTATAATAAGACCTTTTTCTAAGAAGTAGAAACTTTTGGTTTTTTGCCATACTCCCTGATCTACAATTAAAAAAACTGCACCCCAAAAATTTTAAATAATTATGTTGGTCTTTGAATTAATGATGTTGTGTTTTTTTCTACTAAAAGTATATGGATGAATTTGATTAATGAAAAGAGATTTAAAGGGATGAGTCAGAGAACAAAATACATGAACTCAGAAAACCTGTGCTAGAGTCTGAGGACATATTTCATGTTTCTATTCTGCCCAAGGTTTTGCCAAACTCTTCTGAAATTGGGGTGTGAGAGATTTTGGGGGGATGTATTTGGTGGAAGAGAGGATTTCTGTTCTTTCTCTTTCTGTGGAAACTCTTGACCATCAAATCAGACAGAGATGTATCTTTTCTGAGGTTCAGTCTGGACTACCTTTAAATTCTTTCAAGCCACGGCGTTGCTGGAGCCAAAACCTGTGCATTGCTTAACATGCTTTATTAAATGGAATTAAAATTATTGCCTCTCTTACCTCTCACCTTCTCTTACCCACCTCAGCCATCAGACCTGTTAGTGACTTTGTTCTGTGTGCATGGCAGCCACACATATCAAAAGACTGACTGATGTCAGAAGACAGATTTTGTAAGGTCTCTTTGGTACAGTTGCATAAAAGCAGAACAACTAAGACAGTGGTATCCAGTGTGCAACTGTTAGAAGAAATCAGATAGCAGTCACATAACAGGTAACACCATTCTAGGAAATCAGTAACTCATGTCGGGAAGGACCACAACAGACTGGTTTTGACCTACAAAAGGAGGAAATAAAAGTTTGGGCCAAAACTGCCAAATTTGTTTCTCTTTTCTTTTATTACAGTGGTCCTGAGCCTGGCCATCCTGACCTCAGAGACCTAAAGCCAGTCAACCCTGTGGATATCAAGAGCCAGAAAGGAGTGTCAGACATGTGGTATGATATACATAAGGCCTGACTAATGATGATTAGTTTTTAGTTCCTAAGCATTTGCCTAGTCTTTGAACATAAGTAAAAACAGTCTGGAAGTTTTGAGGTTAGCCTGCTCCCATCACAGCAATCCACAGATGCCTAACAAAACCAGCTGCAATACCACCAAAATGCACTGCTGTTTATGTCATCACAATGGTCTATATGCTTTAATACACCAGGGGCACAAGACAAACACTACTGCAGGAAACACATGAGGAGCAAATTTTTCTCACAAATAATGTCTTTTACAAGCACTTTTTCCACCCAACAAATGAACAACAAATGTTCATCCCAAAAGTGAATTCTCTGACCGAAATCTTGGGAGCTGAAGGATTGATCTTCCAATGATCTAAGACAGGTGGACACAGAGGAGTTGGGTAAGACAGCTACCAGCAATTCTTCTGTTTTTCTAGACTTTTCTCAGGTAGAGCTAAAGATTTCAAACGTTTAAATTCAAACATTTAAAGCACACGTTAACTGCCCTGATAAATCTATTTTACAATGTTATGCATGCAAATATTAAAATCCTTCACAGACTTCAGAGAATGTAAATACTATTGTGAGAACAATGGTTACATTATTATCACAATTTAACCTTGTAGATGGCTTTCAAAAAACCTAGCTTCAAAAAACATTTTCAAAACTGGTTTTAGCAGAGCAGGTAAGCTGTCCATGAGTCTAACTGTACCATTTTCTGATTAATTAGACTGTATCTATATCTCAGCCTTGTATGGTAAACCACCTGATTTAGTAGGACAAGCTTTTTCTGACTGTGCTTTCAAAAACTAGAATAGATTAAAATTTACTTTATGACTGACAGAAGGCTGCTGATGTCTGGAGATTTTTCACTCTCACCATGGCTGGTCACCTTAGCATGGACCACTGCACCATCATCATAGCACAGCCTTCAGCAAAGACTCCAAACCCTGCTGCACCCTTGCTGCAGACAGCACCCTGTCCCTCTGAGATGGCTTCATTCCCTACAACCTGGCAGCTGTTGCAGCATTACACTCAAAATCCTGCTTATGGGATAGAGGAATCATAACTTACATACAAGTTAAGTTAGAAATATATTGTTAGGATGATGTAAATCCTTAAAGACTAACTCATCAAACTTTAAGCATCTTTTGGATATGAGAGAGGGTAACCTGGCTGTGAGATCTGGTATGCCACTGATTGCATGGGTTGATCTGACTGATCTGGCTAGCTTAGGCAGGTGTTCCCTTTCTTCCTCAACATTCTCTGTGTGGTCCTCTTAATGATGTGTGCTTGGTTAATGAGTAGAGCCTCCCCAACAGACATGGTATTGTTAATTGGTCAAAGGGGTCTGGTAGTTGTGCTCCCCTGCTGGAAGCTCTAAGTAAGCTCAAGGTCCATTTGTAGGCAAATGTAGGGTAATCAAGCATCCAATACCGAAGACACATCCAAATGAGAAGCTGCATGCACCACTCTGCCAGTGGCTTTTTTAAAAATAAAAATTTCTTAGGGCAATGAAGCTGAGGAAGGGTCTAGAAAGTAAGTCATATGAGGAGTGGCTGAGGGAGCTGAGGTTGTTTAGTCTGGAGAAAAGGATGTTCAGAGGGACCTTATCACTCTCTACAGCTACATGAAATGAGGTTGTAGCCTGGTGGGGTTGGTCTCTTCTCCCAGGCATCAAGCTACAGAACAAGAAGAAATAACCTCAAGTTGAGCCAGGGGAGGGTCAGGCTGGACAACAGGAAGAATTTTTTTACTAAAAGGGTTGTCAAGCTCTGAACAGGCTGCTCAGTGAAAGCGTTCAAGAAATGACTGGACATAGTACTTAGTGCTATGGTCTACTTGACATGGTGGTGTTCAGTCAAAGGCTGGGCTCACTGATCTTGGAGGTCTTTTCTAATCTTAATGATTCTATGATTCTGTGATCTAGATCTAATTACTACAGAAAATGAATTAATAGAATTTCAGTCAAATCCCTTCTATATGGAAAAGTCTTGGAAATAATATAATTAAAATTAAACCACCCCCATTCTGTAGTTTTTATCCCCCTTTTCCTAGAGTTCATCTTCCCACTGCTCCCCTGCATCTTGAAGTCAACAGACTTGGGCCCCTAGAGAGGGCAGTGTCAGAAGCTGTCAGCCTCATGAATCATTCAGGAGGAAAAAGATACTGATATCACTGGTTTCTTCTTTCTCTCTCCAGGAGCCACTTCAGACCGCTTGCACACATTTGCTAACATGACTTTTTTTACATCCTCCTTTTTCTTCAGTGGTATGTAGCATCATGCTACATCCAAATTTACTATGTATGGTGCTCTCTACACCATATTTATTTGTTCTCTTTGTTATCTTTAAAGTTCTGGCCAGCTCTGGGTCCACATTTCTTTAACTGATTGCAGGAGAGTTGTTTATAGATGCAGAGTCTCTCTCCAGTGCCAGCCGTGTTCCCTACTTTTTATCACCCCATGCCTGTACTTGTCTGCATCATATCGTGCATTTCTGCTATTCAAGGCCTCTGTTATTGCACCAGACCTGGTTTCTCTGCCTTATGCCTTTGTGGCAGAGGTGTAATTATCCCAGTCTGCATAGAATGGCTGCTCATTATTGTTATTTGTAAAAAAAGCGGTTTGTACTATACACAAGTAAAACAGATTTATAGCCAGCTCTTGCTCAATTAGAGGAGTTGCTTTCACAGCTGAAATAAAAAGAAAGCTGTGGTAGGTCAACAAAAATTCAGCTGGAACAAGACTGACAAGCTTCAGACCCAAGGTCTTGCAAATTCAATAAAAAGAGTAAGTGTGATAGATCTGAGCCCCTGTTAGCTGCTCTGAGCCACTGTGGAAATGGGGGAAGATACCATTACTGCCATTTCTACCCTAAAAAACCAACTGCCAAGTGCTTTAGGAGCATGCTTATTCCTGAAACTCTTGACAGTAAGGAGAGAGGGAGTTGTGACTCCTCAAAGGTATTTAATGGAAGAAGAATTTATAAAAAAGAGATGTTAAGCTGTTACAGAGTGTCCAAAGGAGGACCACGAAGATGGTGAAGAGCCTTGAGGGGAAGACTTGTGAGGAGTGGCTGAGATACCTTGGTCTGTTCAGCTTCGAGAAGAGGAGACTGAGGGGAGACTTCATCAACAGTCTTCAACATCTTCATGAGGGGAAGCAGAGGGGCAGACACTGATCTCTCCTCTGCAATGACCAGTGACAGGATCCAAGAAAATGGGCTGAAGTTGTGTCAGGAGAGGTTTAGGCTGGATATTAAGAAAAGTTTCTACACCCAGAGGGTGGCTGGGCACTGGAACAGGCTCCCTGGGGAAGTGGTCACAGTATCAAGCCTAACAGAGTTGAAGAAGCATTTGGCAAGTACTCTGAGGCACCTGGTGTGGCTCTTTGGAATGGTGCTGTGCAGGGCCAAGAATTGGACCCAATGAACCTCGTGAGTCCTTTCCAACTCAGCATAGTTTGTGATTCTGTCACCTGTATGAAGGGATCAAATGCACCCACAGCAAGTTTGTTGATAATACCAAACTGGGGAGAGTGGCTGATCCACCTGAAGGCTGTGCTGACATTCAGCAGGANTTGAAGAAGCATTTGGCAAGTACTCTGAGGCACCTGGTGTGGCTCTTTGGAATGGTGCTGTGCAGGGCCAAGAATTGGACCCAATGAACCTCGTGAGTCCTTTCCAACTCAGCATAGTTTGTGATTCTGTCACCTGTATGAAGGGATCAAATGCACCCACAGCAAGTTTGTTGATTATACCAAACTGGGGAGAGTGGCTGATCCACCTGAAGGCTGTGCTGACATTCAGCAGGACCTTCCTAGGCTGCAGATTTGGGTGGAGAGAATCCCAATGAGGTTAAACAAGGGCAAGTGTAGGGTGTTGCACCTGGTGAGGAGCAACCCCAAGTACCAGCACAGGCCAGGGGTGACCTGCTGGAGAGCAGCTCCGCAGAGATGACCAGGAAGTCTTTGTGGATGACAAACTTGTTGAACATGAAGAGAACATTTTTTCTGTATATGGGAAGGTGATCACAGAATGTTAAGGGGTTGCTCTACCCCTATCCAATGCTGTAGCCTCATCCTAGAAGATCACCAAATTCGTCAGGCATGATTTCTCTTTTGTAAAGACATATTGCCTGTTACCAAACACCTCTTCATTTTCCATGTGCCTAAGCAAAGTTTCCAGAATTTGTTTAATGGTCTTGTCTGGCACTAAAGAGAGACTGACTGTTCTTTAGTTCCCTGGGTCTTTTTTACTCTTTTAAAAATGTTATATTTCCTTTTTTTCAGTCATCAGGGACTTCACCTGACTGCCATGATTTTTCAGAAATTATTGATAGCAGCTTAGCAACTTCATCTGCCAGCTCCCTCAGGACCTATGGAGGAATCTCATTGGGTTCCATAGACTTGTTCACTCTCAAGTTCCTTAGGTGGTGTTGAAACTGATCCTCTCCTATGGTGGACCTAGGGATTTTATTCTCCTGATTCCTAAATTTTCTGTTCTGGACTTGGGAGACATGGCTGGAGAACACTATCAGAGAACAGACCTTGGACTTCAAGCACAAAAACATTGCCTTTTTTCAGAGAACTTGTAGGTGGGATCTCATAGGAGGTATCTCTGAAGTGGAAAGAATTCCAGCAAAGCTTGTTGGCTTTCAGAGACAGCATTCTTCAAGTACAAGAATGGTCCATCCTCGTGGAAACAAGGAGACATATCAGGAGGCCAGCTTGATGAAGCAAGAAAGTTGTGACACATCTTCAAAAAAAAAAAAAAATGCAAATACAGGTGGGGGACAGGGGCAGAGAAGGAATAAATAAACACTGCCAAGGCATGTAGAGGCAGAATAAGGGAAGACAAAATGCCACTGGCTTGCAAGAAGTGTCAGGGGCAGTGGATTCTTTTACTGCTACATTAGTCACAGGAGGCTGATCATTGCAGGGTGGGGTGATTCAGTGACAGCAGGCATGGATAAGGCAGGTCTTCACCACCCTGCTTGTTGTCACCAGCAAAGTCTGCCAGGCCTCTGCACTCAGTGAAGGAGGAGAGGAGCTACCAGCCTTGTTTAATGGTCAAGTCAGGGGTCATGCAGGAGCCCTTATAACCCACACATGTCCTGGGATGTGTCCTGCTGCACCCCAGGGTGCTGAGGGAGGTAGCTGGTGTCCTTGTACAACCAGTTTCCACCAGCTTTCCAAGGCTATAGATACCAGGGAGAGCCCTAACAACTGGAGAAAATGAAATATCAGAGCTGCCTTCAAAAAAGGGCAAAAGCCACCTTGATATGCCTGTTGGCTGGCCATCAGTCTGGGGTAAAATCAAGGAGGGAGACATCCTGGAGCCTGCATCTGGGCACCAGAAAGAGTGATGGGGAGCAATTGATAAGAATTTACCAAGGGCATTTTTTGCTGCTGGAGAAAGATTCTCTGCAGTAAAACTCTTAATCCAAAGAATTTACATTTGTAGAAATGAGCATGAATAAACATTCATCTGAAGTAAACACAAATTGAGCTACAGCATGTTTACTTCAGCTGTGAAATTCTTACTTTTTAGAGGTTGGTTTGTTGAAAAGTGGGAGCCAGTGCCAAATTCTTGTAACTCCCAACACTAGATGGAAAATCACCTGACATTGTATGTATTCAACAGAAAAATGATTATACTTTTGCTGCATTTTATCCTTTTGTGTGGTGGCTGTATTATGTGGGATGTTGAAATATGTACATAATGAACAAATTCTTAGGGATGTAATCTGCAGGATGTCTTTTATGCTGCTTTTTATCCATCAATATGTTTTCCTGAATACAATGAATGATCATTCTATGGAATAGTCAATAGGTACCATCCTAGTAGCAGCACTAGACACTCTAATTTCTAAATATTTTCAGAAAAAAAATGCAAACTGCTTTCTCTTATTTCTCCTATTGCACAAGAACTTAACATACATGATTCAATAAAACACATTTGTTTGTTAAGAGAAAGATTCAAAAGGAAAGACTTGTAATAATATTTTAGATTCCTGAATATGAGTTCCTCCTTTAGTGTTCACTGAGTCTTCAGGGAGACTGACTGGAAATATGAAGCATGATTTTCAACTAGTGGGAGTCAGCTCAGCTCCATTAAGGACTAATCTATGAGGCAAGGTGGCCTCTGAGTGTCAGGTTCAATATAAATGCTACATTGAGTATCTTGAAAGGGAAATTCAGTTTAACTATGAAATTTATGTACTTTTTATGAGTTGATATGAGACATGAGAGAAGGATTTCCCCATTATTAAGAACAGAAATAAAATTTAATCACACTTCCCAAATAGTTAGCTCAAAAAAAAAAAAAAAAAAAAAAAACCCACACAGACAATGATGTTACACTGAAGCAGAAGAATAGTATGGAAACATACACAATACATTCAGTAATTCTACAGAGCTCCCCTAATGCAGAAAGCAGCAACTAATCTTTCAAGCCCTGTCTTTCAAATATAAAACCAAACAATTTGTCAAGTATCTGCCAAAGAGCCTGTAGAAGTAATGACAGAAATAATGAAGAAGCAGTTTTACTCAGTGTCCCAGGATGGAAAGAAGGGAATTATACAAAGGAAAAATTCCCTTCAGTTTCATTAAGAACAATGGACTATTTTTTTTCCAGAATAAAATCATCCTCTCGTTTATTGGGTCCCTCTTTATTATGCTATTCACAGTACTCATCACAAATCTTACAAATGCAGTCTTACTCTCCCCCTACTACTGCAGCTGCAGTGATGTATAATTTAAGTTCATAGCAGATGCAGGTCTTATTGCCGCCTCCTCTTATGGAACTTCTGGTGGGAAATAAAGAAATTAGTTTGATGTGTTACTGTTTTGGAATGGTATTCTCCAGTTTTGTGCTCCCACTAAAACCATGCACTGCTCACTCCCTCCTCCCCCTCTCTGGTGCAGTGTGCTGGAGAGGGGAGCTGGGGGCACAAAAGGCAAAGACCACGGGTTGAGATAAGAATAATTTACTGGAAATAGCAACGAGATAAGAAAATGAACAGGAACAGCAATAATATTAATGACAGAATGTGCAAAGGAGAGTGATTCACATGTGAAATGCTCACCTACAACCGTGACCAGGAGGGAGCCCTTCTCCCTGGAAGAAACTCCCTTCCCCCACTCCTGGCAATGAATTGAGGTAGTATAGAAAAACTTCTGGGTTCTGGCCATGCCCCTCCTGCAAATAACGAACCCTGTCCTGGCTGGAACCAGGATAGATGTGAAGTAAGTTAATACATTTTTATTTTCTCCCTTCCTTTCTTGTCCTCCTGTTACTGAATTCCCAGATTCTTCATCCTTAGTCTTCCAACTACAGTCTCTATAACTGGGGCCTTTGAAATGGCATAGAGAACAGGTATATAACCTGAAGCTAGATCTTGACATGGTAGAAATAGCTGCAGCCATTATAATTGTGAAAGAACAACTTACCACCTGAAAGAACAACTACTTGTGGAGGCCACTTCATTATAAGAGACAGGCTGACCTCAGTTTTGTCTCCTCACACTGTCCTCAAGATCTCTTCTTGAGGTAATATTAAGCTTCCAAATTTTCAAGTAGAAATCTCACAAGCCCTTTAAGAAAATACTTTGGGGGTAGGAGTTTCAGGGCTAGTATAATAAGCTGTTTCACATCCTCCACAATGAAACCGCCTCTCCGAAATTTTTTATACCTCAGTTAGTTAGAGATCTGTTAAGCAGAAAGCTATGAAAAAGCTCTTTTTTGGCTGTGCAAGCAAGCACCCGATGGAGATTGGACAGTCACAATAAAAAGAGCTGCTGCTAAGTGAAATATATAAATTCAGAAGCTTAAGTCAGAAAAAAGGGAGAAAAGCAGGCCCAGAAGCACATATTAGCTTGCACATACAAGCTTATCTGTACCCATTGTGAAATAGATATTGTCTTAGCAGGCACACTTTCACTGCAAAGGCATATAATATGTAACCAGTCTTAAAAAACCCCTCAAGACTATCTTTAATCAGGTGCATCTGAGCATGATTTAAAAGAATGAGTTATGAACAAAGTGGGTGGTTGCATGTGGGAAGTGAATGAAGTTATTAGGCAGTGAGGAGTTAACAAATTCTGGTGGGTGTTGCTATTTTTGTTTAAGGCACACTGAGTTGCTGTTAGTATTAATACAATCTTCAACTAATCAGTTGCTTAGTCTTTACTTAGTCTTTAACCATTATAGGGTATTAGAAAAGATATCTTCTCAGTCACAAAACTAGTTCAATTAAGTTTCCTGCAAAATGAGCTACAATCTGGCTTTTCTGATCAACTCCTTCACTGTACTAATTTGTTTCACAATATAAACATTCCTTCTCCCTAGAGAAAGAAATGGGTCCCTATCAGTAATAACATAAGATTTTAATGTACACAAAATCTTGTATTTCTGCTGTACTATACTGCCAAAAGAATAGACAAGTAAAACCCCAGTTTTGTTTTGTGATATAAAATGCAATTGCCCACTATTTCTTTTGTAGTTTGGCTGTGTCAAAATAGCCTGGCTTTTTCAGTTCAAACTTAACTGCTCAGCTGAGGAGTGAAAGATGCAAATGAGGCTTTCTCTGCAGATCAGCCTTCCTTATGTTATAGATACTTATTATAATATTGGCTTTTTGCAAATGTTAAAATGGATTTCATATGTGTAGTGTTAAAGTAACTGCGTTATAAAGATGTAGTTTTTATTTCTGTTGTTAATTAAGCTCAGACATAGTGAAATAGCTGATATAAGTATGCTTGCGTTAAAATGCCTGCTTGGATGGGATAACATCCAATAAACATAGGATGAGGACACCTGCTACAGATATGCCAACTATCAGCACTCACCTTCTGAAGACAGGGTGGACCAAGGCCCAAACTGGAAGGGATAAAGAGAAGGAGCCAAAACCACAGCCAAGGAACACGCATGCTCTAAAACAGCAGAGCCAAGGAGGGGCCATGTAAAATGGTTCCTGGAAAATATAAGCCAGTTTATGGATATGCATAAGGGTCTGTGAATGTGCAACAGGCTGATGTAAAGGAAAAGGTATTTAAGGGATATCCCCGAAGGCAACAGTGTGGTCTTGGCTGAGTGCCAAGATGCACCTGGCCCCGTAATAAACTGTGCTCTATGGTCCTTGACTCCTACTGTCCTTTATTTAACTTTTTAAATTTTCACAGGAGAGTGAATGTGTTTTTCACACTTATAATTTGATATCATTTTTTTATAAATAAATTTTGTGATTCTACAGATGTGGTGAAATCAGGAAGTCTAAGAGCAACCATTTCAAAGTCATTGCCCATTATTTCAGTTCAGCCAGTTCAAGATTCCTAAACATACATGGGATTTAAGTTTTGCAAGAGCAGAACATGCTTTGAGGACAGTGCTTGAGGAGCATCACCACTCACAGCAAGAAATCAGCAGGGGTAACTGAGAGGTCCATGACATTTTGCAGTCAGAAACTGGCTTGGATATTTTACATTTCTGCATGATTTGCCTTATGTGACACACCAGACCTGGCATCCCTGGAACATGGTTAATTATTGTTTAAAACAGTCTAGGTTTTTCTAGCACACAGCTCTGGAATAGCCCAGGCACATCCAGCTTTGTTAGTTTCCCAGTGTTCCCTGGCCACCTGCTGTGCTGCGCAAATGCCTCTGGAACAACCACGTGTTTCCTAGAAACCAGGAATTGCCACACATCTCTTGTACTCAGACCACCATCTAACTGACTGTAATCCTGCTTGGGACTGTGCCTGGGTGTTGGCAATCCCCTCTGCACAGTGAAGATGGCCTTCCCTCTTGGTAGTCATTACTGCAGTACCAGGTACCAATTATATGACAGTTTCAAAACCTGTCTGGCTTTATCATGGAATCTATCCACCCAGAGCCTCCACTGAAGAATGGCACACATACATGACCTCTAATCTTGCAAGCTTTGGAGGTCTGTAGTTGCTGCAAATACAGCTATAAACTCATTGACTAACACTTACTTTTCAGGAGGTAATGTTTTACCTAAATCTCTTGGGGAAAAAAAAAAAAAAAACCCAAAACATTTTAAAAGCAAAAAAACCAGACTGAAGCATTTTCTAAAACATCCATTTTTGAGAATAAAATTAGAAATCAGTGTTGATACTGTGGGAGTTACAGAACTTGTCCTGAGTATGTATGGGAATTTTTTTTCTTTTCCCTCATGTGTTTCTGCCTGTTTTTGCCTTGGAAGCTGTAGGGTTGGCACACAGCAAAACTTGTGTAGAGTCACAGAGTAGTTCTCTTTCTCAAATGACACATCCAGAGCAGAAAGAGTATTTTTGGCTGGTACTTACCTGGTTGTCCAGCCATCCATTTCTCTGTCACTTGACAGAGCAATGGGATAAAACTCCTCTTCCCCTAGACAGTGAAAGACTCACTGAGAAGCTGTGGTAGGCCCCAGCTGTTTTTCTGCAGCTCTGCGTGGAGGACTGAGAAAAAGGAGCCTATTCAATTTGCATAAATTAACTGCCTTTTACAAAATCTTGGTTGTGGGTTTTTGTTTTTTTTTTTTTCCCTCTCAGTTGTATCTAATAGAAAAAAACCCAAATTACAGTGTTTTAACACTGAAAGTGTGTGAATGAGTGTGACTTACCAGGAACCAAGATTCTCAAAGCAGACAATCCACTTTGCCTGCTCTGTCTTTCTGTCATGGTGTACTATTTAAAGCATCATACTTGCATATCAAAAGAGCCTGTGAGTCACGACAGAACTTTTGAATCACAAAAATCCGTGCTTGTGCCACGGATGAAAAAAATAGCTTCACTGTGAATGCTAGCAGGCAGCAGATAATTGAATACCTGTGTGTATGTAAGCAGATGTCCAAAGCAGAATTTCTGCATTCCCAGGAAGCAGCCTTGATAGTTACAAGGGTCTCAGGGTGGACCCATAAATACTTGTTTAAATACAGATGGCATGTCCTGCTTCTCCAGTTCTGGAAGGGATGTAAGAAACCACTTAAGAGGCTGATGACATATTCTGCTTCTGCACACAGACTATTTGGGTTAGTAAAGCTGGAGCCTGGAAAAGAGTGGGTAAAAAAAAAAAGACAACTACCTGGAATTGAAGGGAGACTCTGGAGATCAGAGGGATGAGTGAAGATGAGTGCCAGGAGATGCCCAGCATTCTTAGCCAGCAACACACAAGAGAGGTAACTGCCAGAGGTGACACACCAGGAGTCTATGTGACATTCTGCCTGACAACACTGGGTCAGCAGTGTTGTCAGGCAGTGACCTCCCTGCTGCACACTGAGGTTGACAATTGGGAGCCTAATGCTGAGGGAAGTGAGGGTGTAAGTGCATAGCTCAGTCCCCAGATCTTTGATGAGCTGTCATTCAATATGCCTCATCTGGAAAACCTTGACCAGTTGCTTCATATTTTTAATTAAATGATTTTTAAAGAATTTTAGAGCAAAGATTTACTGATGTGTGCCAACTGATGCACACAGATGCTTTGGATTAGAGATACTGCTGCTCTTTCCCACAAGCATTAAAAGAAATGATGAATGGAAAAAAGCACAGGAAGTATTTACCTCAATGATTTTGAGTGCTTTTTTCTCTTAAATGAGATTTTTCTGCCATAGTGGAGTGATAAAAAACTTAAAATTTTAAATCATTGAGTATTTAGCTAATCTGTTTTATCAGAAATAACACAAGATGGGGTACCATACACAGTCTGTTTTTGACCATACCACTAACTCACATGAGAATGACAGACCTCTACCCACACTGTTCATGTGAAAGTATATTATGGTATTTCCACAAGAATTGTGGAGATACTGATGCTGTGCTCCATATTATTTTTACTAGCCATTAAAAAAAATCACAAATTTTCACTCTTACACTCTGAAATTGCACAGATAGGAAGAGGAGCAAATAGTAGACTCCACTTCTGTGATCTGGACATCTTGACTGCTTTGTCTCAAGTAAATTGTGCATCCACAGACGGAAACAAATATAAGGTGTATGCTCATGAGTGACTAATGTACATTGTATTTATTCTGCAGCTAACTGAGACATAGGATTTATTGTGGTCTATAAGGCAATATGACTTGTCAGTGCAACAGTACGAGCAAAATGGCAAACCTGCTGGTTTGAGCTGTATAAATAGGGACATTATATAACCTCTGCATTTGGCTTTACTGTGATTGTTTCTAGCATATGGCATTCAGTTCTCAACATCCATGATAGAAAATCACTGAAATGAGACAGAATCAGAAGAAGACATAAGGAACATTTAACCTGGGAAAATAGACCGTATCTTGAAGAACAAAAAACACAATCCATTTAGCTTGTCAAGCAGAGAGTGAAGGGATCTGCTTGATACCAGTGAAAGCACAACATTCATAAAGAGTTTTCCTACTCAATATAAAAATATTCTTTGTTTGGGAGTCCAATGTGAATAAATTCAAATTATAAAGAAAGTGGGGGTTTTTTTGCGGTGTTTTTTTTTTTTTTGTTTTTTTTTGGTGGGGTTTTTGTTTGTTTGTTTTTGTTTTTGTTTTTGTTTTTGTGTTTGTGTTTGTGTTTGTGTTTGTTTGTTTGGGTTTTTTTTGCCAGGACAAGTAGTTATCAATGAGAATAGTTTGGCACATCTTATTGAAGACCACAATGAATTCTCTACTACCGGCAAATTATTAATCAAGGTCTTCCTAGAAATATTTAAATAAACATACACAACCTCAGGTGTTGCTAGTGGCACATATTACGTAGATCATCAGACCATAGGATCACAGTTGTGATCTTATTTATATAAAATTTAGCTACATATATGAATGAAGGGAAAAGCCATGGAACACATCACAGGTTAACAGCCTTGCATTTAGTGTATCAGCTTAAAACTTGAATGGAAAAGGACATCTCTTCATGTCACTAATGTGAAAAATTGACAAGCACATTTTAAAAAAATTACTGTAAGTTTTAAGGAATTCTGAAGAAAACCTGTGTAAACCATAACAATCCTTGAATACTGCAAGGCAACAAAACATATCTGAGAACAAATTCGAATGTGATGGTATTCATCCATTCACTTGGGCTGAGGGCAGCTACATGAGGTTCAGCAAGGTCAAGTGTTGTGTCCTGGCCCTGGGTCAGAACAGTCCCCTGCAGTGCTACAGGCTGGGGCAGAGTGGCTGGAAAGCTGATAGCAGGAAAGGACTTGGGGATGCTGTTGGACAGAGGCTGAACATGAGACAGTGTGTGCCCAGTGGCCAGAAAGGCAGTAGCATCCTGGTGTGAATCAGCAACAGTGTGGCCAGCAGGACCAGGGTGGTGATTGTCCCCCTGTATTTAGCACTGGTGAGGCCACACCTCAAGTTCAGTGACCAGTTCTGGGCTCCTCATTACAAGAAAGACATTGAGGTACTGGAGTGTGTCCAGAGAAGGGCAATGGATCTGGGAAAGGGTCTGGAGTATAGGTTTGGTTGAGGGGTGGCTGAGGGAACTGGGGGTGTTTTGTCTGGAGAGGCTCAGGGAAGACCTTGTTGCCCCCTACAACTGCCTGAAAGGAGAGTGTTGCAACATGGAGCTGGGTTCTTCTCCCAGGCTATCCCAGCAACAGGACAAGAGGACAGCCTCAAGTTGCACCATGGAAGGTTCAGGCTGGACATCAGGAAGAATTTCTTCATGGAAAGGGTTGTTAAACATTGGAGCAGACTGCCCAGGGAGATGGTGGAGTCATCATCCCCAGAGGTGTTCAAGAAATAACTGGATGTGGCACTCAGTGCTGTGGTCTAGTAGTAAGCAGTCAAAGGTTGGACTCAATGATCTTAGAGGCATTTTCCAGCCTAAAAGATATGTGATATGCAGGAGAAAGACTACAGCATAAAAAGAGGAGTCACACAAAAACAGAACAGAAAAAGTGCTGTTAGTTACAATTTAGTCAATAAATTGAGGTGAGGAAGTAAAGAAAGCCAAACATGACAAAACAATGTCCTTGGACAACTCTTGGCTAAAAAGGACAAAAGTGAACCAATGCTTCTTAACATTCATTCACGGCCTCTGCAACATTTCTTTGTGTCTTGGTGTTCTGCTTTGTGGTGGTGTGTTGTCTATCTATGTGTTCATAATGCTTCAGTCAGTAAAGTTTGTCCAGAGCTTTTGCAGATGCATTTCCAGCAGAACAATTTTGCCTCGGCATTTTCTTTGGGAGTAGCTCTGTGATTATTTTGTGAATTCTGTCAGGATTCTCTTCTGGAGGTGTCAACAAGAGCATGGGTATTTGACTTGATATGTATCCCTCATGTCAACTTGAGATTCAAGAAGAGCACTCCATAAAACTGTGTACACTGTTATTACCTTTTGGAAAAAATAATTTAAAAAGATATCTTCAGAAGAAGGAAGATACTTAGAATCACAAAATGGTTTAGTGTTTCTTGACATATAAACTCATCTAGACCAAACCCTCTACCATAGGCAGGGACTCCTTCCACTAGTCCAGATTACTCAAAACCCCATCCAACCCGGTCTTGAACACCTTCCGAGACGGAGCATCCACAGCTTCTCTGGGAATCTGTTCCCGTGTCTCACTACCATTACAGTACAACATTTATTTCTTATGGCCAATCTCAATTGACAGTCTTTCAGTTTTAAATTGCTACCCCTTGTGCTATCACTAAAGGCTCAGGTAAAAGTGTTTCTTATAAGAAATAATAATATAAGATAAATGCAAGAAAAATATGTGTTGAAAAACCACAACAAAATCTCTACTGGAGTCTTTTCTTCTCCAGGCTAAACAATCTCAACTCTCTGTCTTCATAGGAGGGGTGCTTCAGGCCACTCATCATCTTCACCAGCTTCCTTTAACAAGTCCTTGTCTTTTCTGTGCTGGGAACCCAGGAGCTGGATGCAGGACTGCAGGTGGAGTCTCACAAGAGCAGAGCAAAGGGACAAAATCCTCTGCCTCACCCTGCTGGCCACACTGCTTTTTGTGCAGCCCAGCATGCAACTGACTTTCAGGGCTGAAAGCAGATTCATATCTAACTTTTCATCTACCAATATGCCCAAGTCATGCAGGGCTTCTCTTAATTCACAGCCTCTGCTGGTGCTGGTGACTGCTTGAATCAACTGAGTACTATTGAACTTCATGAGGTTCACATTGTCTCAGTCCTCAAGCCTGTCAAGGTCCCTCCTTGGGATGGCACCCTGTCCCTTCAGCACATCAGCTGCACCACTCAACCTTAGTTTCATCTGCAATCTTGCTGAGAATGCCCTCAATCCACTGTTTCTGTCAATAAAGACATGACTTTACCAGTGCCAATACAGATCGCTGAGGGACGTCTCTTGTTAAGGATCTCCTTTGGATACTGAGGCATTAATAGCAAATCCTTGGATACAGTCATCCAGCCGGTTTCTTATCCATCTAGTAGTCCATCCAAGCACATCTCTAATTTATCAACAAGGATGTTGTGTGAGACAGTGCCCTCAATGGATTAAGGCTCCCACCTTATCTATTGCCATGATTCAAAGTGTTGATCTGCTGGAGGTTAGGAAGGCCCTTCAGAGGGATCTGGACAGGCTGAGACCAACAGCATGAGGTGGTGCAACAAGGCCAAATGCTGGATCTTACACTTCAATCACAACAATCCTATGCAGCCCTACAGGCTGGGGACAGGCTGGCTGGGAAGTGGCCCAGGGAAATGCTCCTGGGGTAATGGTTGACAGCCAGCTGAGTGTGAGCCAGAGTGTGCCCAGGTGCCCAAGAAGGCCAATGGCATCCTGGTGTGTATCAGTGTGGTGGTGAACAGGACTAGGGAAGTGATTTCCTCCTGTACTTGATGCAGATGAGGCTGCATCTCAAATCCTGTGTTCAGTTCTGAGCCACTCAATTAAGGAATGATTTGAGGTGTTGGAGAAGGTCCAGAGAAGGGTAATGAAATGGGGGAAGGTTATGGAGCACAAGTCCAATGAGAAGCAGCTGAGGGAGCTGGGGGTGTTTAGTCTAGATGAAAGGAGGCTTCTAGATGAGGGGAGACCTTCTCCAGAACTATCTGGAAGGAGGTTGTAGCAGGATGGGGGTCAGCCTCTTCTCCCAGGCAACCAGCAACAGGACCAGAAGACACAATCTTAAGCTGTGCCAGGGAAGGTTTAGATTGGACATTAGGAAGAATTTCTTCACAGAAAGGGTGATTGGGCATTGGAATGAACTGTCCAGGGAGGTGGGGGAGTCACCATTCCTGGAGGTGCTTAAGGAAGGGCTGGGCATGGCACTCAGCACTGCGGTGAGTTTGGCATGGTAGTGTTTGGTCATAGGTGGGACTCTGATCTTTTCCAACGTAACTGGTTCTGTGATTCTGTGATAGAAGCTTGATTTGATGCTATCTGTTGTGGCTCTAGATTTGCATACCCAAGTTGTGTTTAGCAGCACATCATTTTACGCTGGCTGATGGTCACCAAATGCATCCCGTGTCCATACCTAAGGTGTACATACCTACTACCACATACCTTACCTGTCCATGTGTCTACACTTAATACATGATTCCTACATGAATAAGTTTACAGACTGCATGTGAAACCAGATTCCTGTAGAAACATCTCAGATCTTTACTAAGAGAAAACTGTGCAAGTATAAAAAGAAAACTACTGGAAGGCCTTGCAAACAGATTTCAGGAGGAGAATTTTTTTGTGGTTTCATGCATGCAGTCATCATTAGCTCCCTTCAACCAAGGGGAAAACCATGGCAAGCACACAACTGGTACTCACAAGCAGACACTGAGGTACTTGAAATGTAAATACAAGACAAATCTACAACCAAAAAAACAAACACAACTTGGAAAAGGAATTTGAATTTGCAGCTCGATCTGCTCAAACTGATAGCATAAACACATTTATAAACACATACTTGTACTATGTTCAGCTTATATGATTGAGTGCTGAAGAGTCAGCAAGGCAGAAAAAACCAGTGGTTTTGTCATAAAGACACTATCAAAAATCCTCTGAAATACTAAGCAAAATATGGACAAAAACAAGGACTGAGGAAATTAATACAGAGAAGATTAATGTATACCCAAATTTGTAATTTTCCAGCTGTAGGCAATCAGGTTTTTTCATGTTCATGTGGTCTTTACAGAGGGTACTGACCAGTGGCCATAATGCTTATACTAGGTAAACAGCATCCCATGAAGCCCTGTTAGGAAAGGGTGAGGTTGGGAAGTGTTAGTGAAAGAATGAACATTATGATCAGCCTTTAAGTGATGAAAACTCCACATTTTCCCATTTGTCACATGTATTTGCCTTTTGGGGAAGTAAGGGGGCTTTTATCAACTTTTCAGATTGACCTTGGATGAATATGTGTGCCTACAAAATGTTGCTTTTTTTCTTTCATCTCTCCTCCTTCCTTCCACTCTCTCTTCTTCTTTAAGAGGAACTATTGGGAAGTTCAAAATTTTGTATACCTCAAATTAGAGACCACCACTTTTAGATGGCTTCAAAATCCTGTTTTGGATGTAAAGAAGGATGTTTCTGTCAAGAAGTCATTGAAATAAATTCCTGTTCAATTTCAGAACTGGTAATTCATAAAATTATGTATCTGTGAATAAATTAGTTTAGTGTAAATGCATCACTATTACAAATGGAATTCAATAAGTGTTTGGTTATTTTTTAAATTCTCACAGTCTATATATTTATGTTTTTCTATCTTCTGCAATGAAGTGATGAACAAATAGTACTGGGATATTATTTTTATATTTCTAATAGACTTCCTTCAACCTGATCACAAAACTTTTCATGATGATTTTGCTATTTTACTGAACACTGGCACACTTGAAGAGATCCTTCAAACAGCTTAGGAGTGCAACTGCTGGTCAATACATTGCAATTATTAAGTGATTTTACAGGAGTAGGTTTGGATGCATGTAATATTAATTACATATGTGAATTACATTATTAATCACGGTTCAGAGTTCACAAATAGCTGAAAAAGGAAATTAATTCCAGCATTGGTGGAATTTGCTCTTTGGAAAAGCAGAAAAAGTGTTCATGTGTGGACGGCAATATAGCAGAAATAAATTGTAATGTCTCACTTTAATTCCTTACAACAATTTATTTGTGACTGCATGTCTAAAATGCTTTATCTTCTGTTAGCAATGCAAAGTTAGATAAATCATCACTGATAGTATGTTGGAGAATATTATTTGGTTTTATTTGTTTTAAGCATGAAAATGAGACTAACAACAAAGTCTTCTTTGAACAGTTACCTACAGTGGTCTATGATATTGCCATGACCAGAGATGAGCTGATCTCATACTATAATGTGTGTTGGCTCCACCATGCAATGTAATTCCGTGGATAAAGTTTCTCAGTGAAAGTTCTCAGGCAATAACAGCAAGTCATGTCCATATTTTTTTCCCATAAACATCTGTTAACAGCAGCATTCTAACACCTGAATTCTGTTGTATTCTATTGTATTCTCTTTTAATGTGATCAGAGATAAAGTCCACCAAGGACATTAATTCATCCTTCGTGTCTTGTGGAAAATATAGCAAATTTGTCAACAAAATCTTTTGACATATTTCACCTGTTCATGCTTGTACTTCTAATGAGAGATGAGTTTTACTCATATTTGTGATATTTGTGTAGCATTTGCTGTCTCTCCTTAAGAAATTTTCTGGCTTAGTTAATACAATTCCTGTTATGAACAAACCTTGGCAGTAAAACAGAAAAAAATTCTTGAGTGTAAGAACTAAAATCAGCCAATCTGTGCTTCAGTTAATTATATATCTGTGAGCAAGCAGAATGTGCCATTTCTAAGTTCTAATGATGGGATATTTTATGACAGTACTATGCCAGTACTAGCCTCTTTAGGAGATAGGAAACATCAGAAAGTAACTCCAGCATCCCCTGGCAGTGTCAGAGCCTTGCCTTCCCAAGGCTTTGTAGACTTGTGTATCAAAGGGACCTGCAGAGTGAATACTCATGGTAGCAAATGACAAAGAGGTTGTTTTTATTGTCATTTCTTCATATTCCTTTGGAGTGTGGTAATTTTCTCTTTTAGATGGAGTTGAAAAAGTTAAGTAATGTAACATATTCTGATTATATAAATATTTGTGTGAAAATATTAAGGTGTATGAAGTAGCCAGTGCTGGATTAAAACTTAGCTCCCAACTTAATTTCTCACTTGAGAGTAGGTATTTATCGTGCTTCACCCTTTTGGGTTTGGGTTTGGTGGTGGTTGTTGTTTTTTTTTTTTTTTTTTTTTTTTTTTTTTTTTTTTTTTTTTTTTTT
>VZRH01000794.1:221153-281811 GCA_013397555.1 Urocynchramus pylzowi | reverse complement strand
CAGTGAGTGGGGGGCTCGGGCGGGGTGTCGCGGAGGCCGGCGCGGTGCGGGCGGCGGGGGCGGTGGTCCCGGGGGCCCCGCTCTGCCCCGGGCTCCTCCGAAAATGACCCGCTGCGGCCCCGAGTCCGCGTCCGGGGGTGGCGAGAGGCACGGCCGGCTCCGTCGGTCTGTGGAGAGAGAGCGGAACATTTTCGCACTCCTGTCTGTCGGGGCAGGCGCCGCGGAGAAGGAATTTCGCACTTGCGGGAGCTGGAGTTTACCGGGATGGAGCGTCCCCTCGGCACGAGTCTGCAGTTGGCATAAATCTGCTTTTGAGGTGTGCTGTGTTCCCGGAACAGCAGCGTTCCTAGACCTGGCATTCTTTCAGATTCTCTGTTTTCTTTCAGTTTCACAAGCCGGATTTTTATTCTCAGGGTATCTAAACAGTGGTGGTGAAAATAGCTGTCTACTCACTGCACAGCCGTCTAAATGAGGGGTTTTTTGACTTCTTCTCACAAAAATCCTCCCCATGGCATATACCCACAAGGAGTTAGAAAAATGGTGATGTTGGGCATTTCAGTAGTATGAACCAAGCTTAAAACAAGCATTGCACTTACTGGTAATGTAGGAGAGAGTCTGGCAGGGAAGCAATGTCATTTCCTTAACCCTTATCACACTCGAAACTCAGTTTCATACTGCCCGTTGTGCAAGTAGACTGATGATTTCTTGTAGACTCAATAACATATAGTCACCCCATATGTCAAATCTATATTTTGTCACCCTATGTCAAATCATATTTGACACCCTATGACAAAGCTAAAAAAAGTAATTTTCTTTCTTGTGGCCAAGTAACAGGTTTCAGTGTGTCAGGCTTCAGTAACATTTGAAATATGTGCAAAACACAGTTTGAGCCCTAACAGTCTGCTTTTTCTCTATTCACAAGGGTGAATGAGGGCCTGTTTCAAGACAGCCCTTTTACAGGTTGTTGAGGAGTATGGTGCAAGGTGTATTGAAATCTGTGAGGAGCTGTACTTTGATGAACAGGAGGGGAGTAAAAACTTGCACAGTTATGTATTGGCTGGTGTTCACTAAAACAATAGATTTAAATGAGAAAAGATTTGGCTGGTGTAACTCAGGCAGAAATTCCTACCCCATCCCATTCTCTTTAATGTCAATTTCTGGAAAAGTGTCTCTACACAGCATCCATATGAAATCAAGATGTTTTTAGTGATTTTCTTGAAAAAGAAGTGTCTTAGTAAGCTACACCTAGGGATCTGTGCTCTCACTTGCTCTCTCCTTTTCCTAGGGAACAAGGATTCACAGTATACTGTTTTCCTTGCATAAATTGTCAGAAGTTTTTTTTTTTTTTTTTTTTTTAATCCACTAAAACACTACCTTCCTAAAATAAAATTCCCACCAGAATACAGTGACAAGCACTTTTATTTTATTCTCTTTTTATTACAAATTCTTGACATTTTAATATTCCAGGGGCTGATACACTGAGTATCCTGTATGCTCTCTTTTCTCCCTATTACTCATAATGTAGCCTCATGCAGAACAACCACTGGAATCACAGAACAGCTGGCTTTTCAAGAAAGACATAGTGGTTAGAAAATTACATACCTTTATTTTTCAAATTGACACCAAAATTGCTTCTGCTTTCCTCCCAAAGACGTAAATTTACCTAAACAGGTATCCTTCTTTTGCTTCCTGTTGCTGACTCCATCATGGAAAAATTTTGCATGGTCTCTGACACTGTGTGTCAGAGCTTGTAGGAACAACTGGGTTCTGTTTTGCAGTGTAAATCCCTGCGTGTCCTCCAAGGATGTAAAACATCATCTCTCTGCTTTGCCTCAGATGAAAACAAATTTTTATGAAGAAAAACATTGCCTTTTGATATAAAATCCCAATTTATCATCAAGTTAGCAAAGTAAGGACCATGTTTAACTGAGTGGCTTGCAGAGCAGTGTAGTGTCTCCCTTGAGGAACAGCAAAGAGAAGGACCACATTCCTCAGGGTAAAGAAAACAGGCATAGGTGCAAAATGTGAGTTGTTATTAAAATGTTGGTGTAATTATCCTAGGTGAAGTAGAATATTAAGTAAATAGAAAAAAATATTAAGCTTAAAGTTCTTCTGGAAGTCATGAAAAGAGCAAGAGCTGTGGAATAAGGATTTTAAGCATAAGGTTTGATTTAAGCCAATTGGGACAGTGAGTGGAAGTGAGTCAGCTATACAAGAAGGAAGGTACCATCCATCTGGACTCCATTACTTCCCCTTTCTCAGCAGGCTGGGCAGTTCCTTTAGCAGCTGGATGTTGCAAGTGTTCTTGTCTCTCATTTAGACTCACTTTCCACTTTTGGGAGCTAGACAAACAATAGGCATCATTTAATAACTGTGGGAACAGGGAGGCAGGAGAGCATGTGGGAGGGGAAAGAGGGATAGACCCCTTCTCATGTTCATCTGTGACTGTCATAGCCGGGCGCTGTCGGATCCAAACGAACCATGTTCCTTCAGCCAGTGTAATTCACTTTCCATTTTCTTGTTAGTAAAATATTGGCACTCTGGTTCTTGAAGGCACTCAGGGTTTGCTACATCAGGGTTGATGCATGGTTTAGTTGACCAGCTATGTTTTAATGGAAGAGCTTTGGGCATCACTTGATATACAAAAGGCCTGAGTTAGTCACAAGTGTTGGGAGAGCTTCACCCCTGATCTTTAGCCCTGTTGCATGAACAACACGTGAGAAATTGTGGAAGTGTTTGGACAATGGGGTTAGCAGCCACTAATTCTGCATTTTCTGATATACCTTACCCAAAGTGCCAGTTATTCTCCTTGAATTCCTTCTTTAAAGCTGAAGTTCTTAGTCTTTGCATTTCTCTGGACTCTGTAGTGACTCTGCCGTAGAATTTCTTCTTGCTTCTACAGTGTTGAGGTGCAGAGCTAATTCAGAGAACTGTGCATCCAGTTGGCTACCTTGAATGCACAAGCAAATGCTGGAGCAAATATCCAAGCATAGGATCTCAAAGAGCTTAAAGCATTCAGCATTAGAAATGCATCCTAAAGCAATGGGGAGCAACTCTTGGCTGACTAAGGAATTCCATTGGGAAGTTGGTTTGAAAAAAATGTAGATGTCTTGTTGATTTACCCATAGTCTAATTCAACCATAATAGACCAGGTGTCTGGTTTAGAATTGATTTTAGGTATCCAGCTTCCTTGAAACATATTTTCTTAATTTTCCCATGATTTAGGTATTTTATTTTTCTGCACCCTAAGAGTACATAACAGCCACTGCTTTTCCATGGCAACGCCTGTTTCCAGAATTTATCATCTGGTGTTTCGTGTTTTTCTCTCTCTCTCTTTTTTTTCCCTCCCTCTTCACCCTTCTCCCCCACCAGCAGCTCTAACATTGCTCATTCTGCATCCATTTTGACTTGAATATCTGAATGACATTTTCTTTATTCCACATCAGATATTTCAGTAGGTCTGCATTCCAAGCCTTCTGCAGTTAATTTAAATTAAGTTGGATGTATTCCTTTTTGCATGAAAGACAATAATGCTTCTTGACAACTATTAATGGAATACTACAATCTTACAATTTTTGCTAGTGTGGTATTTATTTATATGGCATTATTTTAATATTTTTTCTGACTGAAAATTTAAAACATCTGCTCTTTAAACAATATAGATTATACCAGCCATCATTAATTTAAAAGACTAGGCAGCCAATAACTTCTTGTCTACAGTTTAGCAGCATTTACAGTTTAGCAGCTTTGCTTATTTTTGTCTATGGGAAAACCAGAAAATGGTAAATTTCTATGCAAAGGAAGCATACACATAAAAAATGGCATGCAAATAAGTGCTAAACAATACTTTTTTCCAGTCCTCTTGCTCTTCCTCCTAAGTTTCTTTCTATTGCCATTTTACAAGACTAAGTCTTGCCTTTTTTAATGTGTGTTTTTTTTTTAACTGAAGCCCTAGAAACTGCTGTCATCAGGTTGATACAGGCCCTCAGTGTGGACATCATCCTAGGAGCAGAAGGACACTGGTAGCAGGAAGAATATTTCCTTGAACTTAGGGGAACGAGCTCTTACACCAAGCAAGTTAGAAGACCATGAACTGGTTTCCAGCAGCGGCTGTGGTTAGAGGCAGGAATTTCTGTAAGCTCAGATAGGCAGTCTTTGGCCAGGGGACACTTCCAAGTCCTCTAAAATGTCAAGTGTTGAGGAAACTTGGATCCTGCATGGAGCCTGTAGTGGGCATAGCAGTTCCTAGGCTCCACAGTCTCTGTTTCCTGGGAGCTGTCATGCCTATCAGTTACAGATCAGAGAATCAAAGAGTTGAGAATTCAGCTGCTAAGAGTCATCTTGTAGATTAAAATACCACAGAATTTAAAAATAAATAGGAAATGTGCTAGAATTCTGACTAGGCAACAGCAAGTCATCATCAGTAGAGTTTATGTTCTCTAGGAGTCAAATGGGGTTGAGTTTGGCTCCAGATTGTAGGGTTTTATTTTGAAATAAACAAAGATCTCATCATCTTTTTAGCCCATTCTGTAAAATGAAAATATTATCCGCATTTTCCCCTTCAGTTTATTTTCTTATTGTAGGCACTGAAAAAATTAAAAAAGCCCAACACAAGCAGAAAATTAGGAAATACTTAGCTTGATGTCAGTCAGTCATAGGCAAAGCAGGTAATTTGACCCCTCTGGTTGTGAATACTGTAGCTGCACTTCTGTAAGGCTGTTGTACACCTCCCAAGTGACTGTACTGCTAGCATGATGTTACATTATGGGACTCTAAGGTCTGTGCTGTTCTGCCTGTGTTTTACCTGAGAAGGACTTAATTGTTTTATTACAAGTTACAAGGTGGGTGCAGTTGTTCACTGGATTATGAGAAGGTATTTCAAAATCATGCTTGATAGTCAGGAAGAACAAGTGTCTCAATGCAAACCTAACACCTCTGTACTAAGTGTGTAGAATTGGTTTTAAGATGCAACTTGTTTTGCCTTCACATAAAGCTGATGTGGGATGCACATTTAAGGTCCTTAACTATGTTTTCTTTTTTTTAGATCGTGTTTGTGGAACAAGCTGATCAGCTAGAGCAACTGGCTAAGACGTGGGGATTCAAAACATCTGACATAAGACAACTGAGTAAACAGTATGTGTTTTGTTAAGATTAATTATAGCAAATGTAGTTTGTTCTTTGAGTGAGGTAAAGCAAGTCTTTGCAATACATTTTGACAGAGAACACATTAAACCCATATGATGCCCATATATTTAATGGCCAAAATTCCATTTTAGTGCAGTGAGAGCTCTTTACCCAAAGGTGCCTGTGTTCTGGATGCAGCTTGGAGGATGGACAGTCCATGTTCTTTTTGCTTTCCTTGGTTTGGGATTGCAGGCTGAATTGTGCTGGCTGATGTATGCTGCACAGAACAAAATGCCATATTTAATTTTCAGGCATAATGACTTCCAGGCATAATGGAAGCACGTGCCATTCTTTCTTGAGATTACATTTTATATCCATTTTGTTAGCAGTGGGCTGTGCCTAACATGAAAGTCTAGATGTAGTAAATGTAGGTAACATTGACTCTGCAGACAGGAAACTGATTTGCTTGGACTTTGACACATTGCATAATAAAGATTTAAACCCTCTAAACACGGAGCTTTCGATTTCTCACTATACTGCAGCTGAAGCATTTCTTTTTTCTTCATCCAGTGAAATCCTCCAACTTTATGGTGAAGTAAAAAAGTTTTGGACTGGGTGAAAAATTTTGGACTATGCTTTGCATATAGTAGCACTGTAGATGACTTATGGATTATAATTGAGAGCTGCAATTACCCTCTAGCAATCAATTGTTAAAAAACTTTTATACTTTGCTGAAAGGCTAATTATACAGTATATATGAGTAATCAGATATTTTCTTCACTTGAAATAGCCTGAGAAAAATGGAAGGTGCTGAAAATATGAATCAGATTGAGGAAGACTTTTAAGCATTATTGCCTGCAAGAAAACAAAAAAGAGGAGCTAAAAAGAGACATAATTCAGTTTATTCAGTAGTCAGGGAAAAGGAAAGAGGAGTGAAAGAAATGTTATGCAGTGAGGAGTTCCAGCACAAATCAAAATAGCCATAGCAACTTCCTAGTAATGTTGATATATTCATTCCTGTTATTGCATGAACATTACATGACAACATATAGTTTTACAGTTACATTATAAATATGCCTTTCCAGTCAAGATACTGAGCAGAGCTTATTTCACCAGTGTCTGTGTCTGCATTTTTAGACACAGTGTCTGTTCTTCCATTAAGCCTTGAAATTCATTGATTTTATATATCTATATAGATATATAAATAATATAGAAGAAAACTGGCATATAAAAAGTCACATTTTGTAAACATAATGGTCTAGAAACTAGAGATATTCCATATATATTCATAGTAGGAAACAAGACTGTGTAAAAATCTCTTTTTCAGGTGGATTCTGTAGTGGAGTAATAATTTTAGTTATTGTGAAGTCAGTTCCCCTTTGTTTGTTGGCATTTAGGGTAGGTCAGTATTAGAGAGAATAAGATTAATCATGCTCTTAATACTGTTTCTCTCACAGTTAGATATATGTATTTTGCAGTGTAAATGATGCTTCATACTCAACTGCTTTGTACCAAAATATGGGTATAGGTGGAGGTGCAGCAGGAGCCAATAGGCTGATGCTGGAAGAGACAGATTAATCTGTACTTCCTGTTTATTCTAGTGGATTTTAATCAAGTATACTCTTTGAAAAAAAGTTAATTGCCATGGAGAATTTTGAGCCATTTTGGCTTATTACAATTTTATTTTCTTTCCTTAGTGAATTCTTCATGCCAGGATTGGTTGATACACATATTCATGCTCCTCAGTATTCATTTACTGGTACAAGAGTAGACCTGACTCTTTTGCAGTGGTTGACTGCCTACACGTTCCCAACAGAAGCCAAATACCAGGACAGTGGATTTGCAGAAGAAGTGTACACCAGAGTTGTTGTAAGTCCTGCAAATGACATTTACCTACTTGACAACATTCATTTTTGTGTAACATAGACATGTTCTCAGAAGGTCAGCAGAAAGAGTAGAGAATGTTTTACTGTCATGAAAACCAGATAAAGCCAAGATAGCCACTAATTGCTAGTCAAGATTTGTCTGTTACTAGTTATCATCTTGTTCTGTTGTTGCTGGCAATAGAATTCATTTAATCACAAGGTTAACTATTAACTGTTTATCACCTTTTCTGAATATAATGACCAACTACTAATCTGCAACAACTAATCTACTCTCAGAATTAGTGCAGCCAGCAGGTGCAGACAACCTCAATGTAGCAATAACTGAGCATAGTAAAAAAAATAATTCAGAGTATGTTTCCTTTTTTGCACAAAAATCCTCTATTATGAACTCACCATCTGCAAAAACCCCATTAAAGAGAAGATACTTCTAATAGATGACAAGTCTGGGGTGTTCTGGAGTAGTAAAGGAAGACATTGCTGCTGCTGAGGTCTTTATAGTGACAATGTCTTTCACTGCAGGGGCTTTAGAAGGAGTCTCTCAGTGGTATTGTGAGTCAAAGAAAGACTGTGTTTGAGCTAGATTGGTTCTGAGCATTATAAAATCTTTAAGATCCACTGGATGGACAACAAGCAACTAGGTCATATTGCAATGTACTAGTTCTGTTCTATAAATGAAATTTATCCTTTAATATGTAGAGTGAAATATCTTCAACAGATCAAATTATTTGGCCAGCACAATTTGCCTTGCATTTCTCTATTACCCTGGCAGCATATATTGTCAACATAATAACATAACAAATCTGAAATAAATAGTTATTCTGTTCATTGCCACACAAATTTTAAAAGAAATTACTTTCTGCCATAAGCCACGATAAAAGCATTCAGAAGCATCCTGGTCATAAGCTCTAGTTGTAAGCACACATGCCTTCAAGTGCTTAAAACATAGAGGTGACCTCACCTTTGAGCTGTGTGCCCAACACACAGTGCAGGCTGAGTGACTCCAGCACATCTGGAGACCTCACCCTGCAAGATGTGTCACAGCATCATCTGGAA
This sequence comes from Urocynchramus pylzowi, assembly GCA_013397555.1. Taxonomy (NCBI): domain Eukaryota; kingdom Metazoa; phylum Chordata; class Aves; order Passeriformes; family Fringillidae; genus Urocynchramus; species Urocynchramus pylzowi. The sequence goes on along the minus strand of VZRH01000794.1, from coordinate 273,748 downwards.
AAGAGCTGCCAGAGAGAGGTGGAAGTTAGTTTTGGGAGCCTGAACACCACAGTTAGGCTGTCCCCATGTGAATCAAATAGAACAGGGTCAGGAAAATGTCTTCATCCACAGAAGATACAGAATACCAGTTTGCAGTGCTTGATGGGGCCAATCATAAACTTCATCTGTTAGAAACAGAGCTAAACTTTCATGGAGCAGATGCTTTTTCATAAGTATCATTGTACTTATGAAGTTTTAATGAAAAAACAATGCATTTTTTTCAAATCAAAGCCCTGTTCCCAATAAACACTTTTTATACTCAGCAAAAGAAACAATTTAGGTGAAATTCTCCTGCTTTTAGCTGGAACTGCCTCTTTGTGCTGAGGATTTGGAAACAGAATGTTTTTAGATTTACTTTAAAAATGTTGTTGGGCTTTCAGAAGTAGAGAATTCTGAATTTTAAAAGGTAGGAAAGACAAAGGCAACTTGTCTGACATTGCTATTTTTGAGACTTTTTTGGAACTTTTAAAGATTTTCATTTGAATATTGTAAGGAAAAGAGAAAGCTTGGCTTCATGTTTGTCAAATAATTAACTCTAGCCTTCCTCCAGACATTGTGTGGGATGTCCCACCTTTTATTGCATTAAAAAAAAAAAAAATAAATTCTCAAATTACTTGGCAGCCAGAACCCAAAAGTACAGTTTAGGCCTGTATGTTGGATAAGTGGTCAACATAGTTTGCATCAGTCCCAAGGACAAGAGAAGCTACAAATTTCATCATCAGTTAATGTAACTAAGATACCTGGTAATTTACTGTTATGTTCCCCAAAAGTAATATGGGGATTTCCTTTCAAATGGTATATTAGATAAATAATTAGGTCATAGTCTGAGCAGTTTTGCTCAGTTTACTTTTACAGTTAAGTTTGATACTAGGTATTTGGGGACAACAAAGGTTTTTGATACATGGAAACCTGACTTGTTTTTCCAGCTAGATCAGGTTGCTAAAATAAAACCAACATGTTCCCCAAAAGCCTTGCTTTGCTAACACTAGGTAAACAGTGCTTCACCATGAAAATTGAAGAGTCTTTCATAACTAGGAAATAACAAAAATTACTAGTTGTTTGTATTTCTAAATATAAGTTGGAGTATTTCCATTTTGGGGAAAGGAATAGAGACTGGTTTCTATGGGTTTAGCCATTACAAAAATTTTGTGAATAATTTTTTGTATTTATTAACTCTCAGAGTTAAAAAAGCTTTTGTGAAGTTAAAAATCTAAATTTTTACCTTCCCACTTCACTGCAAAATTTCACAATAACTAAATGTTCTTGCAGTTTGAAATGAGGCTTCCTGTTCTGCATTTTGGCAGCTTTACTGTTTTTTTTTTTCCCAGACAGTTGAAACTGATTTCTTTTTTTAGAGACGAACTCTAAAGAACGGCACGACTACAGCTTGCTACTTTGCAACAATTCACACAGATGCTTCCCTCCTTCTTGCTGAAATTATAGGTAAGTCTAACAGTGAGTTTTGAAGGATTGTGTGGATTGTGTTAGTTGAAAGAAACAGTGTTTAGGAGTTTAGATTAGCTAGGGATCCTTCTTTCTCCTAATTTGTTTTTTATTCATTGTACCTGTCACACTGTGTCCCCAAACCCTACCTGTTATCCATGTTCACTTAAACACCTCTATCCTATGGTTGCTACTCCTTCTCTCCTCATTCCCAAATCTGCTGCAGGCTGAGCTTGAATTAGGTCTGCTGGACCTGTTCTTCAGCTGCAGCTCTCTGCTTTTTCTAACCTTTTGTTTTTTGAGGTTTAAAAGAGCTGAATAACCGGAGGCCCTGTCAGTGCATTAATTTCCTGATATGCTGAGGTTTCATCTGATAATCAATATCAAAAATCTTCACACACCCTCTGAAATCAGAGAAGTGGAAGCTGCATCAGAATCTTATCCTTCCCTTCTGTTCATAGTTGTAAATGTCTGCTATTTGAAAATGTTGTTGTTCCTGCAGGATTTCTCAAGGTTCAGACAGCTTATAAAGCAGAGAAATTTAATAAGCACCTCAGATTTCATCAAAAATTAGATAGTCTTTCTGATTTAGTAGGAAAATTTTGAAGCCATTACGTTAAACAACCCAAATAGTAAAAGTGGACAAAGAGATCTGATTTAAAAACACATTTGACAGCCTAGAATTGGATATTGTATGCATGTTTTACACATGAGTTCTGATTTATTCATCTAGCAGGGGTAAATCTCAAGAAAGAAACTAGAATAGATCTGGAAATTTCTCCCTCTAACTGCATGTAGGAGGCCTGTTAGCATTCTTTGCCTATTAGCAAAAGGAGAGATGGTTTGCTGAGGTCTTTATGCCTTCTCTCATCTTCAGGTAGTCATCTACTACAGCTGCTGTACTTTGATGCTTGTGTTTCTCATCCTTTGTGTCACAGCTGTCTTCATAGACTACAATTAAGATTTCTGGTTGTGGCTGAACTATAGTAATCTAATTCATATTTGTAATGTTGGGTATTAATGTGGAAGACAGCTTCTATTTAATGTTGTTGTTTCCTTATTTCATCTTTTCTTTTTATCCTTGAAAGTCACGTGAATGATCCTAACTTAGAGACAAGACAGGAGCATAAATTCTGGTCATCCTAAATGGAGCTGGGTGGGTGGAATTTGTTTTTTATTTCAGTACAAAATAAATGGTAATGGTTTCTGAGAACCAGTGATTCTGAGATTTATATTCTAACGCATCTCAACAGATAAATTTGGTCAACGAGCATTTGTTGGAAAAGTCTGCATGGATGTGAATGACAGTGTGCCACAATACAGAGAGATGACTGCTGACTCTGTCCAAGAGACAGAAAGGTAAAATGATAAAATTGATGGTGTAACCTTTTAAAATAAGATTTTTCATACATCTGAAAAGTGAATGAGAATCTAAGAGCTTACAGGTGTGAATGTATTAGCCAAAAGTTTTTTTCTTCCAACAGCACTGTCCCCTACAGTCTTGGCAATTCCTGCAAATCCTGGCAATTCCTGCAAAAGTTGCTGCACAGCTCGAGTAGCATCTCTCTGGCTTTTCAAAAGAGAGGGAGAAACCACAGATCTAGGGTTTGAGAGGATATGTCTATATCTGTCTTTTCACTTTCACAGCTGTGTGTGTGGAGGTCATGGAACCTGACATATGATGGTGAGGTGGCAGCCACTTCCTTCGTCCCCATTAACTTCTAAGCTATTTCCTTCAACCATTTAGGTTAAGGCTTTTTTCAAGGTGTAGAACTCAGCTTTCATATACCCCATTTTAAAAATCTCTTCTCCATCACAGCACCAGTCAAACTACTCCAACATGCAGCTGAGAGAATGAAGGAGAATCAAATAAAGGCAATGTTTGTAGTGGAGGAGAACCAAGACTGGATGATGGCAGCTTACTATCATGTTTCTCTTGTCTTTTGCACCCATGCTCAGAAAACAGTTAAGCAGAAATACAGCTCATCTCATGAGACTATTTATTTATTTATATAAATGTTTTAGATGTCATGCTGAAAGAGGAAACCCCTAAGTGTAATATAAATATCTTTTGACACTTGTGTGAGGTTGCTCCCTTTTTTTACAAATCATTTTTTTCAAATCATTTACAAATCGTTTTTACAAATCATGCTAAAGGCATGACAATAAAAGTTAGAAATGGTGATGTATTTCTGATGGTGTTTATATTTAAATAAATTTTTAAAACATGCAGTACTAGTTACCTTCACTCTTCTGACATTTGTTTCCCTCTATGTAAATCCCTAGCTTCCATAATACAGTCCAAGTCCTGCCAAATGGGCCTGAAAGAAGCAGAACTTCCAGCTCTGAGAGTTTTAAAAGCTTCAGAAGGATCTAAATAGCTTTCTTTTAAATATCTATCTTGTGCCTCCAACTCATTCCTTTTTGATTGTGTAATAAGAAATGTTTCTCACCTTTGGGTGAGAGATTGCCACAAGTACTCCATAGCTGTCTGGGGAAGAGAGTTGCGTGCTTTTTGGCATGGATCTGGAGTACTTACCTGAATCACAGCAATACAATTGCAGAAGGATGAAAAAGATGTTTCATTAAGAGGGCAACATGTTAGTTGGGTTTTTGTTGTTTGTTTTTTTAAGAATCTAAGAAATGTGATCTGTCACACTGACAGAAAATGGATTACACTCATTTCAGTTACTTGGAGTTAACATCCAGAAATATTTATATTTTCCAGAAGGTAAATTGTCTATGTCTATATTGTATGCATAGAAATAAGATACAATTCCAAGTACTTCATATATTAAATTTAAATTTGTGAAGAATTTGAATCTATCATTCTTTGTCAAAGAGGATTTAATAAAAAATTAGGGAATTAAACTCTGGATTGCCATATATGGTACTATTAGTTTTAGTCAGCTGCAAAGATGAGAACCTATGTTCAAGTCTGTTCTGCTATAGAAGACAGTGATTTGAAGCTGAGCTTCTTTCCTCATAGAGAAGTACTCAAGCCAACAAACTATAAGCTGTATTTGCAAAACATATTTCATCACATTTCATCAATTTTGAAGAAGCTCACACTGTTCAAAGAATGTGAGAAAGAATGAAAACAGCCACATTGAAATTTTGGCTTGTCATCTGGGCATATAATTCTGTTAAAGCTTCTGCTCAAGTGCATATTTTATTATACCACATTTATCAGTAAGAGGAGAAACAGGCAGATGATAGCTAATTCACTTGTCATTTTAGCTCTCAAAGTTAGACAATGGTGGGCTCAAACTCCTTAGGTCATTGCAGAAATCAAACTCAGGTTTCTTACTTCCATCTGGTGATCTAGAGCGAGTTTCAGGGCTGTGAATGTAGCCTCTTGCATAATTTTCTTTTCCCTCTTGTCCCTTCCCCAAAGACATTTGAAAAATTGATACAACATGTGTTGTGATCAAAATTACACAATTTTCTTACTATGAACATAAAAATTCACAGAGGTCCTGTCCAGAAAACATCTCAAACATGTCTTTCATGTGTCACTTACATACACTGAACAAATGGGCTTTCAAAGAATTTCCTCCTTCCAAGTAGGAAGAAGTTTAGTTTGCTCATCTGCTTTATCTGTAGTGACTGCTTGGGGTTTTTTTCTAGAGGTCTGAGGTAGCATTTTATTTAACAGAGTAAGTAAACCTTTATTTTCCGGAAGGTAAATTGTCTATATGCAAACATTATTATGAGTATTTCCAAAAAATCAGGGGTTCTGTAAGCGAATGAGGACATATGCATCTACTGTAAGATAAAATATTGCTGCATCTTTTAAAATTTGGATTTGAAAAGGCTTTAACACTGCAATTTGAATTCATGGACAGGCAAATTGAAGTTTGGTTTGTTTTTTCTTTCTTCAATATTGCAGCTGTAGGTTATAATTATGTTTTCAATTCATTTAATGTAGCATTTTTTTGGTTTTCAGAGAGAACTCAGAATAATTATGGCTTGTCTAATGCTGAGTATTGCAATGAAAAAAACAATAGTCTGCATGTTCAGAGTCAAGTTCAAAACTAGCATAATTTGGTGTCACTATCCTGACTTCATTTTTTATTCCGTTTTTTTATTTCATCTGAAAATCTGACTCAACATTTTGTAAAAAAATTGATCTGTCTGAAATGTTTAACAGGGTATCCAAGTATATATTTTTTATAGTTTTCATAATTTATAACATAGAGGACAGATTTATAGCAATTTTATTTCTACCCTTTTTCAGGTTTGTTAGAGAACTACTGGAAAAGAAAGTAAGTAGTGTTCTTTATTGAATTCACTTCTGTATTCAGAAGATGCTGTGTGAACACATGAAATAATTAATCCTGCTGTCCAAATCTGTTGCCTTAGTGACAAATCAATAAATATACATATTTCTGTGTAATAGATAGGGATCATAACTCCAGAAAATGTTCTTCTAGTCATGTTGAGAAATGTACTTGTAACAGTGTAAAATCAGTTTCTGTGCTTAGAACAGAGCAATGTTCAGTGTGTTTCTCTACTGAGTTTGAAAGACCTGGCTTCCTAGAAAGGACAATTTTCCTTTTAAGAAAGGTGGAATTCAATTTCTCACTCTGTAGCATAGAAGTAGACAGACTAATTGAAGGAATTCTCACAAGCAGAAATCATTGGTTTTTCAGTAAAGTTACTTATCCACTATAAAATTAGTGTTTTGGGTCAGTGCATGTCTTAAAGTGTGTTTCTAAAGACATTCATGCTTAAATTCCTGTGGTAAAGATAGAAGTTTAACTCCAAGTTTACACAGTAGTACTTTTCTTATCAGCCTTTAGTTTTCAGTGGCTTCTTTTGACATCCCACCTCAAAATATTCAAGAGCATTTGCCTGGAGTTTAATGCCTAAACCATGTGTATCACTAGAGTAATGCCTAAACTATGTATTACTAGAGTAAGTTGGCTAATTTGCAAAGACCTGAAAAATTATCTCCCTTTTCTCTGGGAGATAATACAAAGAACTGCAGTCCAAGCTATCACTTACTGGCTTGTACTAAACGCTATCCTCTGACTGGTGACAGAATTTTAATCCTGTTGACTATTTTTTAGGAAAATTTTAATCTAGAGATGCAAGGTGTAAACCTCTGTAGTTCTTAGTGTCTTCTCCACTGTTTCCTACTGTATAGCATATCTGATTATACCACCATTCTTCTTATCTAAGGAGTTTAGGGGTTTGTTGCTGTTGTGAATAAAGAAGATTGAACAAGAAAATGGCTTTGGTTTTATAGAAGCTTGCAGTTTTGTGTCATTATATCTTCAATAGTCACAGAAACTGAAGAAAATCTGGTCATTCATCTGACTTTTTTCTCATCATGCATTTAGACTGTCAGCAAATATGAAAAAGTATCCAGTGCTGCTGAAGACTGTTGAGTGACTTGATGAAAGTTCTAATAAAACAAATTCTTTAATAAAGTCAATTTAAATTGTTGTAAGAAACCCCCACTTTCATTCTCTGTTTCTGCAATGAGATGTCTAATAAAAGCAAGGAAATGACTATACCGCTTAATTTGAGTTGGCAAGGATACAGTAAGCAGTAAGCAATGAAGACAAAATGTAATTGCCATGTAAATGCTAGTCTTACTTATGGTTACTGAAATAGATATGTAGAATACAAACCCCATCTTCTATTATTTTCAGTATCCCAGAGTACAGCCTATAATAACCCCCCGCTTTGGCCCCTCCTGCACAGAGGACTTGCTGAATGCCCTTGGGGATTTAGCACAATCCCATGATCTCCGTGTGCAGGTAAGCTCTGAGAGCTCTGTGTGCCATTTAAGTGGTGTGGACAGACAGCATGCTGGCCATCTAAAGATACCTTTGGAAGGAGATGCATGTCTGCTTCCCGATCTCAGTATCCACTCTGCTGTAGCTTGTTCTCTCTTTCACCTTGCAATAGCATTGTGTATTATTTTATCTATTATTTTAACGTCTTCCTAAAACTGGAAGTGGGGCCATTGTGTCACCACAATACTGGGATGGACATGTGTACCATCTCATATCCTTTGTTCCTTTAAATAGAGCTACTTCTTTAGGTCCTGTGAAAACTTCTTCAGGTCTGATGAAAAAAGAGATGCAAGGACTAGATCAAACTACAGACTTTACAAGCACTATTTTTTATGAATGTGTGTTTAGCATATACGTTCAGTAGATTGCTCAAAAGGTTGTAATATCAAGTTCAATGCTGTTTATAGGACTCACTCTATGCATTTTCTTGTTGCAGAGTCACATAAGTGAGACTGAGGAAGAAATCAAACTTGTGGAGAACATGTTTCCTGCCTACCAGAATTACACCGAACTGTATGACAAAAACAAGCTGCTAACCAGCAAGGTAGCCACATAAAAACTTCCCAAATATGACTTACATTAATCCATGTAGAGAATATGATGGTTTACTGTATTTACCTGAAAAATTTGTATTGTTCTGTCAAGGTCAGTGACATCTGGGGAAAAGTAAATTTATGTTATGATCTATGTTGAGGTGTTGGATCTTTAAACAAGCCCACGCTGTTCCGAAGTATTTTAGAGGAGGTGAAAAAACCCCATATTTTATGCTCCCTGATTCATTTTCCAAAGGCTCCAAAGAGAATTAGGGCAGTGGGATTAGAAGGAAGCTAGATAAAGCTGGTATTGTAGGAGCTGGTAAGTCTTGGACAGTACCTAGTTATCCTTATATTCCAAGGATGTTATGCAGTTTTTGCAGTTTGCCTGAAGATTTCTTCTGTGGTGTTATGTTAGGACCAGCTTCATTTTGTTCTTATGGAGAAGCAGCCCTCCCAGTTGAGTGCTAAACATCAACCTCACTTGCAAACAGGTGCACTTTACTACTCTGACTATCCAAAAGCACTCTCACTTCATTTTACCAGCTTATTTTACCAAGCTTTGAGAGGCACACTAGCCTGAAGAATTGAAATTCATTACAGCTTCATGCTGTTGAGATAAATGTAATATACCAGCCTATAGTAATTGCAGGCTGGAGACCCAGGGCACATCTAATTAGATAGTGGACTGCCCATGTAAAAGTGAATATGGACAACCCAACTACAGTCAGAGTACCTAAACATCAGTCAAGTTCATTTAAAAATTTGTGAGAGAATTTTCAGACGCACAAGGGGCAGCTGGAAACTCCTTGGGAATTAGCTATTAGTGTGTTAGAAATTTTACCCCAGTAAACTACTTGTTTACTGACCTTTTTGCTGAGAAATCAATATGGTCTACAGAAGTATGTACACAGAATTAACCTTTGTTTTCTTACATGGTCCTTTGCATGCTGATTTGGTGTGCAAGTGTTCTAAAGAACATGTTTGTGCTGCAATAGCACAGGTCTTAATTCTGTGACTTTTACGCACACAAGTGAAAATGGTCATGAAAAGTCATGATTACTGTTGCCTTCTGGATTCAGGTTCCTGGATATGCAGCAGAACCTCAGATGTTGTCTCCCCATCCACTCAAACTAAGACACTAAATCGATTTTTTTAAAGTGTTTTAAAAGCAGGCTTTTTTGGAGCTGTTGCTGAAATGTTTCTTTCCTTTTAAAAACAGTACAGATTGGCAGGAATATGCTTCAGTAGCTACCATATGCAGGTCCTTATCTGAAGATGTGGCTATTATCCTTGTGTTTTCAGCTACACTGAGCTTGATGAGCAGAGATGGGAGGGGTACAATGCCATTAGGAGATGGTCAGTGGAAGCAGTCTCTGTGCCATGCTCAATTTTATGTGTGGTTTGCAAGATCTAACGGAGCTCTTGCTTCTCTCTTTCATTGGGCATTTGACATATGAGGTAATGCCAATTAAATTTGTATAGGAATAATTGGTTTAGCCACTATTAAATTATCCTATCCTATACTCCTATGTTTTTCTTGTGAATTTATTTTTAAAGTCAGTTATGTTGGCTAAAAAGTAAAAGTAATTTAGCAGTTGCATAAAACATTAGATCATATTTTACATAAAGAGTATTTAATCTCTCTCTCTTTCCCTGGTGCAAACCTTTAGAGAGCTAATAGGAAACATGCTAAGAGTACATACATCTTCCATTTTGTCTGAAGTATTCCCAGCCTCAGTACTTAATCTCTGTGTTAGCTACAAAATATAAATTGTAAGCTTGCTACAGCACTAGGACAACTGTGAAGTTCTCGCTTTTGTCTTTGGTCACAGCAGTCACTGCAAGACCAAGTACCCTGTATTCTTATATTTAAAAAATGCATAAAAGCTGAAGGAATGATATGTCAGGCACACTGAAGTTAATCAGTTTTTCACTTGTGTGTTTTAAGAGCTTGGTTCAAGAAATGCATTAATTTCACTGAATGGTAACATGTCCTTTTTGGCTATTTAAAGTAGTACAGCAAACCTCACAGCCACAGAAGTAAATGAAATATTGAGTAAATTTGTGATTCTCTTTTTCTTTAGACTGTGATGGCACATGCCTGTCATCTTTCTGAAGAAGAGCTGAAACTTTTTAGTCTTCGTGGAGCTGCAATTTCACATTGCCCCAATTCTAACTTTTCGTAAGTTAAAAAGAAATAGGAATGGTGTATAATTAAATAAAGCTGTTGTTTGTGTAGTACCCTGAGTTGATGCTACCATTGCAAAGCTATGATATAGAAGCTATATGATACCTCATTACACCATAAATGACATATTGGATTGAACATGACCATTCATCATCCTCTTCTGCATAGCATGCTCTGGACCAATTTGTGGTCTTTCAGTTTAGTTATTGCATCTATATCCATATCTATATAAATATTTATTTTCTAAAAGTTTGTTTCTTTTTACTGTTCTGTCAGTGGTAGATGTCAGTGGCATCTCCCTTCCCCCTGAAATCTGCTAATGTTTTGGGGAAATGGACTATAAAGTCTTCTTTCTATTGAGCAGACATGAGATACTGCATGGTATACAGACAGAATAAGTAATAAACCAAATCTTGTACACATTAAGGGAGAGTCTTCATCAAAAAATGGCTTTGCAGCCCTGCTTTTCCTGAACTTTTTCTGCATGTTGCACACAGAATGTGTTTCTTCTTCCAATCCAGGATGCGCAGCGGTGTCTTAAATGTGCAAAAGGTTCTCAAACACAATGTGAAGCTTGGCCTTGGCACAGGTTAGTAGTTGGTTCTGAAAGTGGTTTCTTCTGGAAACCATTGGGAGATACATTCACCTGTTCATATTTAAAAGTCAGCATGTCTCCAGCTTTTGGTCTTCCTTTGTTTTCTCCACTTGAGTAAGCAAGTCTAGACTATTGAAATCTAGGGTTGGTCCAAAACTGTTTTAGAACAAATTAAAAAAATTACTGAAGAGTTTTGTTGCTGTTGTGAGCTTAAACAGGGCTTGAACATTAAGTTTTCAGGTTTCTGTTTTTCTGTTGTGTTCTATTCACCTGATTGTGATGAGAGCACCTTTATTGGAAATTACGTCGTCAGAGACAGTGCTTAGCTGTTGAACTTGTTGGGTTTACCACATAAGTCGCTTCATAACTTTGAATTAAAACTTACAGAAATTTAACATAGGGAATTATTCCCAAAGCTTGTTTCTAAGACTCTGATCCCTTCTAGATGTTGCAGGTGGATATTCAGCTTCTATGCTTGATGCTATAAGGAAAACAATGGTGGCATCTAATAGCCTTCAGATCAATAAAGTGAATGAAACAGGACTAACTCTTGCAGAAGCTTTTCAGCTAGCCACTCTGGGAGGAAGCCAAGGTAAGAAGAAAATTCTTTAGTGTGCACACAGAGAGCTACAACTCTCTTTGATTATATGCCTCCCTGTCTTCATGAGAGATTCATGGATTTTCTGGTGCCAGAGTGAAATCTAACTGGTAGGCAGAGACAATCCTTCAGTTTCTCATACTCATTCTAGGCTTTTCAGAGAAGAGTACTTTATTAATGCTGAGAGTTTAATTACAAAATCTTAATGGCTTTTCAGGGTCATACATTTGCTTTGCAAAGATCCTCAGACTTCTTAGTCATAAGGCTGTAAATGCTTGTCTATTTATTGTACCAGCTGGAAATTTGTTTTCTCAGCAGCCATCACCTAGAAGAAAAACTGCAATTACTGTAAAATCATGCATTCTATTTGTCATCAGTTTCTAATTTTGCTTGTGCTTTTTGAGCTGTCAGTGAGGCAGTTTGTTGCAAATCAAAACATCATGCAAATCACTCCTCACTCAGGGAAAAGCAGAAAAACAGGGTTTCCACCATGGTTGTTCAAAACACAGTTGCATTTGCAGAATGCAATCATACAGTATATGGGTTATCCAGTTTTGGAGATCCAGTTTTGCTGTAATCAGTGTGCACATAAAAACAGATACAATTAAAAAAGTTTTAGTGGAACTGGTATGATTTAGCAGAGAGGAAATCCACACGTAAGTGATAACCGATTATTGTTTCAGCTTGCAGAAATGAGCTCACTACTTTCTAAAGCACTGGTCCCATATCTTCTCAGTGTAACCTGTCTGTAGCTGCCAAAAAGCTCCATTGGGAATTATTAATGGAAGCTTAAAAGATGAAGTGAAAATGTTGTCAATCAAGTCTTCTCAGAACTGTGTTTGAATTCCTGGGGAGTGTAATGGGGGAAATAGAGAAGACAGAAGATGAGCAGGGAACAAATAGTGCTCTTTTTCCTGCAATATATACTGTTCCACAAAGTGTGAGAATAAACTAGCTGAGACACAGAAAGGAAGACTTATAAAAATCCCAAACTCATATGTGGTTTCCCTTCCCAGCTACACTTGTGCTTTTTCTATATTAGGTTTCCTTAGTAAAGTGTTAATTTTTTATATTGATTTTAAGCTGTTTTATCCTTACTGAATCCCTTTTAAGGGTAGAATATAAATTACTTCTACAAGCTTCCAGTAGCCTGGATACTGAAAGGGAAAATTTCAGTGGCAGAAATTTAAATGAGTGATTTTTTCTTTAATAGTTTGCTTTGTTAAGACTCCTAAACACTTATCACCCTCTTGTGTTTAATCTAAAAATTGCATTCTGCTCAAAAACCTCAAGGAACATGAGATCATTTTAGCTGAAATTAGCAGGTAATCAAAATATTTCAGAATTTGTAGGAATTTAAATGTCTTTAAGATATTGTGAATATTCCTGCCACTCACAAACTTCAATGACTTCTTAAAGTAACTTCAAGGCTGAATTTCCTTTATCACTGCAATCTGAAAACAAATACATTATTTGCAGGTATTATGCTCTTTGATGACTTCATTTCAGAGTATTGGAAAAATGTATTTAATTCACAGGAACTCTCTACAACTTAAAATGGCCCTAATTTATTTCTAAAGAGGCACAAAGGCTTCTCTTTAGATATTCTAAGCACTTGCAAGCACCCAATCCCTGAAGATGAATTTGTAGGTTTTCAGGGCATGCAGACCTGAGAACTTGTGGTTGTAATGAAACTTTGAAAAAATAAAGTTAAGTAATAGACCACAAAGCAAGCTGTACAGGTAGGTATGAGACCTTCAGACTGGCTGTGATTATTTTTCCACACCTTATTATTCTTTGTTCCTGAGAATTGCAATTACTCACTGGATACCTCTTTTATTATCATATTATCATATATATATTACTATATATTACCATTGCAATACATCTATACAACCTTTCAAAATTGTTTAAACTTTTTAAAAAATGCAGTCTAATACTGCCTTAGCAAGGTGAGTGTTATTATATGCTTTACTGTTTCTCTGACTTAATTTCATTGCCCCATTTGGAGTTTGAATGTTTTTGGAATATAACCTATTGTTTCTTAAGTCTCTTAAGAGCTCAGGTGCTAACATACTATTCGATTTGGTTTCGGGTTTTCCCTTGTAATCATCTAAATTTTTTTGTTTGTCTTATGATTATTTCAAGTAAGTTGCCAGATACTTTACATGGTGGAAGGAAGCTGATCCTGAAGATGTGTTTATGAGGTTATTTTCTTCCTCAGCTCTAGGACTGGATGATGTGATTGGAAACTTTGAGGTGGGAAAAGAATTTGATGCACTGCTAATCAACACGAAGGCTTCAGATAGCCCTTTTGACTTATTCTCTGCTGATGATTTTGAGGTAATCAGAACAGGATTGATGATCAAAATATTAATGGAAATTATGTGGGGAAGGTCCATGATACAGACAGGAGGTCCATGATACAAAAGATCTCTTGAGAGTGATTCTGGTGACAGGAATTGAGTGTACTACACCCCTGCTGTCTGTGCTTCAGCCTAGATGTTCCATGTTTTTTTTCCTTCAGAATCTTGCTGGACCCAGTGACAGTGCCAATACACCATGAGCAAAATGCATGTAATATTTTTAATGCACATTTTATCAGCCAAAGATGACAATTACAGTTATGTATTTGCAGTGACAAATGGCAGCCAAGAATAAGCAATGTGTTTTTAGTCAATACTTAGAGCTCAGACTGAAAAATGGCAGCCTGTTCCCAGAGAAAGGTTGGGTTGCCTTTTCTACATTGCTGTTACAAAATGAAGCAAGCATTCGAGATGGCTAATTTGAGTTAAAAGCACAGTTTTTATGTTAACATTAAAGCAGTGTTGGTTTATGGTATGGAAACACCTTCTCAATCAAAAACCTTCTCTGACTAAAAATGATAGTTAAGAGCAGTTACTTGAATTTATAGATGTGGTCAGACTGCCTGGAGACAATTCCAGTTCTGTAAAAATAATTAATTTAAAGTTTAAATCTAAACCTTTTAAGCTAATTTATTGGTCCTTAGAACTTTATAAAAGTTTAAATTTTGTCTTGTTTTCAAAAAGTAAATTATGAATTTTAAGTTTTCATTGATTTTCATAATTTCACTGTTACTTGGAATATTTAGGAGAAGTGTTTTTATCAGTTCTTTCAAGCTTCAAATGGTTATGATCCGGGACAGCAGATATTGCTTTCTGAATTTGTTTTCTCCCATTTTTTTAAAGGACACTCTCCAGAAGTTCCTGTATCTAGGTATGTATTGATTTTCAGCTGAAGCTGAATTCTCATTTCCTACATAAAATGTCTAAATTAAAGTTGGGGTTAATAATAAATTTATTTTTACATAAGTAAGTATACATTTGTTTGTAGTAATTAAATATATTTATTAAACTCTATATGAACATTAACCTGTCCCAAATAATTAGCATTAATATTTGACATTAATAAGTAGAAACTGGTTTATAATTGCTTGTAAATACATCAGGGCAGTGTCTGGACCAGGGCTGTGCTGCTGCTGTGTTGTGATATTGAGGTGCCTGCTGCCAGCTGTGGCCACAGCTGTGTCATGCTGTAATGAGACTTTTGCCTTTCTGAGGAGCTGTCTGGGTCACACCAGCTTTCTTGGTGGCTGATTCCCAAGCCAGTTCAGATACTGTGCAACAAATCATCTTCTGTACAGATACATAATATTTTTGGGGTTCGGACCTACTGAATATACAGAAAATCTATGACACTATTGCAGCAGCTGAATGTTTATTTTTTTAAAAAAAACACATGTGTTGATAAAATAATAATTAATTTTTTGTGGCAGTCCTGGCTATTTCTCTCCAAATGGACTTTCTTAGTTCTAGGAAATGGTTGCTGCAAATTATGTGTTCCAAAACTGTTTTTGTAGACTGCATAATTGTCATTAATTAAATCAGTGTTTGTATTTATGTGCAAATCTGAGTTTGGACCATGTTATTTCAGGTGATGATCGGAATATTTCTGAAGTGTATGTGGCTGGAAAGCAAGTGGTTCCTTTTTCAAGCTCTGTATAAATCCATTTTCTGTTTGCAAAATACTCTGCTGATCATTCTGCATCTGATTTGGAAAAGATTGATTAAGCACAGTGCCTGATCATCAGGAATGACACCTCACTTTTGGATAATGTTAAAAACTTGCATACATTGAAAATTTTGTTAGACCTTTCAAGAATTGTTATACCGAGATTTTCATAGTTTTAGAGGGAATGGCTATTTAAATTTCTTTGTAAAAATAGCATTTGTGCATTGATTGGGGATTTGATAAATACCTTATTTAAAGAGGGCATCTGCTGCTCTGTTTAATAATAGTATAGGAAGCATTATGTGGTACAATGAGATGCTCATTTTCTATAGGAATTAAAAAAAAAACCCCAGTGCTTGTAAATTGATTTTGCAGGTAATGAATATCATGGAAGAATGCAATTTCCATAATATTATTATCAAGTATGGAAAAATCAGTGTCCTTCTGGAGAATCTAGTTTCCTATGAGCTTTAAAAAAAATTAATTTAAAACTTTATTTTTTAAGAAGAGTTAAGTCAGAAGTGTGTGTTTATAAATAAATAAGGGTCCTTACTTAAGAGTTTAGAATTGTCGTTTGTAGTCAGACACTCCGTTGAATTACCTTGATCTGAGTGATGGCTGAATGAAACTTCTGCTAAATCAGAAGCAGGCAAGGAGGCACTGAGATAACTCTGCAGGCTACACAAAGGCAAACAAATTAAGAGGGTTTTCTGGACTAGAGGGAATGCTTCATTTAGTTCAGCATCCTGCAGAATCTTCCCAAACTCATTTGCTCCTGACTGTTCAGACAGGGTGATATGATGATGTTCCTTCTCCTTTCTGTAAGGGAAGTGAGTGCATTTAAAAATTTCCAAGAGAAATGGTCTCTTTCTGGCCATTACCACCTTTAACTTGAGGTGAAAATCATCACTGAAAAAAGCAGCTCAGCTTTACCATGCTCTTTGCGTTTTTCAATGTGGCAGTCATAATTCCAGCCCTGTAGAATTCCAGGATTCCAGGTAAAAAAATATACCCTTTTTGTTTTGGAAATCTGTGTGACTTCCTTTCCTAAAATGGCATATTTCCCTGCTTGCCTTTTTTTTTTTTTTTTTTTTTTTTTTTTTTTNTTAAGATTTCTTTGATGAGGGGATTTCTTCTTGTTTTTCTATTATGTTGCATATGTTTTGCAACACAAAGAATGTAAGCTTTAATTTCAGGGTCATTAGAGACCAATATTGTATTTAGATTCTGTAAACATGTGTTAAATATGGTTTTAAGGCCTACTTCAAACTTCTTTGATTTCACTAAGCCTTGTTTTGCACTTTTATCTCACTGCCTGGGGATATAGGACTTACCTCTGTTCTCAAAACAAGGGAGGTCACTGCACCAAAGTTTCACTTCATGTCTTCTTCAGAGAGAGTGCTTGGCCAACGCCACTCATAATGTTCTGATTTTAAAAGAATTTTCAGAGCTTATGTATTGTTATGATTATGCCTACATGGGACAGCCTAGTGTCAAGGGGAAGTGTAACAGCAGATTTGGGCACTTAAAGCAGTACAGTCTGTTTAATGTGGTTTTTTTGCCAAAGCTGAGGGGCCGTACCAAGCAGCAGGGAATAATCAGGAGGTGTCTTGCAGACATCACCTGGATGCAGCCACTCCCTGAGAGCTGGCTCAGGGATCTTCCTGGTTGCTGCACCATGCCGCTGCATGTCGAGGTACAGCCCTCCTACCCATTGTGTTCCAAGACTTCTAAGGCTTTAGGGGTCAGGATCTAAGGATTAAGATTTACACATTCCATCAGGGTGTTTTCTCAACCATTGTGTTTTTCATGTGTCCCAATCACCTACACAGTAGCACACTTGTTCAGCAAATAACAACCTTCAGCTCTTTAACTTGCTTTCCTGATTCAGGGACATTTTTTTCTCATGAATTTTGACATGAATTTAATTGACCAAATTTCACATTTCAAAACCAAAGAACTGTGAGACACATGTTTTAACCCTCCTAGTTACTGTTTGAAACTAGTTTTAGGGAATTACATGGTTTTCAGCTTTGGCTTTTCTGTGGTGAAGAAAGATCACACAGCCTTGTGTACAATGTATGCTAGTGCCCAGAGCTCTTTGCCTCCAGAGCTATGAATTAAATCAATGCTTTTATTTTAGTGGTAGTCTTAATTGTCTCTGACTTAATTGTTTTCCCATTATTTCGTGGTGTTTTTTAAGAAAAGGATTCAGCATTTCTTAAAATATACTTTTGGGAGTGGACAGGTTGCTTATTTGCAATATGAGAAAACATTAAAACTTTAACACATTCAGGACTACACTGCTTGGCCCAATTACAAAAGGGCTCTCTAGAATAACTGCTGCTAGTGAGCTTTGTATCTGAATTTTTACTGGGTCATGAGCAGTTTGACTCTTGTTAAATTCAGGGACAAGGTAGGAACTCCTCTTTTGATTATAGCTTTTCTAATGTCAAGACATTTCCCAGACATAGCAATGGAAAATCATCTTTTTAAGAATCTCAGCTGGCAGGGGAACTCTGTCTGCAGGTAGTGCTGTGGGCTGCCTGCAGCACTCTGCAATGCCCAAGACCAGGAGGAGCGAGGCCCAAGATGGATAGCATTACACTAAATGCTGAGGTGTTTAGCAGTAAAGGAAAGAAGTCTGAATTTGGTGTTTCAGGAGGCCAGTGGAGGAGTTCATATAGAAAATAAACTGAGGGTCTTTTGACAGCAACATTTAAATAGATCTGAATGGAGAAAAAATGTGCTGCTAGAAAAGCTAAGTGGGGTCATCTGAGGTAGTCCCAAAAGCTTGTTCAGTGGAAGATGAGTTATGCACAAAAATTTAAAGGTTTTAGGTCATACAAAGAATGTAGTAGTCAGAATTTTCTGAAGTAATTTAGGGAAAATTACTCACTAAGGATTACTAGGAATCTCACTGTGAAGTCTTGGTCCTTGAGACTCTGTGCCTGTGTGTAGATTGCCAAGATGTTTGTTTTGGTGGGGGAAGATCAGTGGATAAAAGTGGTTACTACTGAGACTTACACATGTACACTATATGCATCTCAAGACTACATATATTCTGCTTCCTTGGATAGTAGATGCCCCTACTGCATATGCACTTTGAAGCAGGCCAAATAATGGGTTCAGATTCTTAGTGTCTCTTTTAGATACTGGAGTATATTTGGAAGGCAGCTGAGCCTAAAGTGTAGTTTTCTCCAAAATAAGCTTAATTCTTGTGTACCAAAACCACCCTGCAAACTGAACCAAGGTTCAACAAGGGAGAATGATTGGGAATTTAGAACAGCACTATTGTCTCAAACCAAAATGCTAATAGAGGCTAGAACTTGAACTATTCCCCATCTGTCCTCATCCTGTCACAGAACTTAGTAGCTGAATAGAAATTGAAGCAACCCTCTTCTACCTTCCTCTCTTCTCCCCAACACCACCCCCCCAAAAAAAAACCCAAACCTTAAAATGAAACAACTGAACATTAAGGGGATATGAGTATGTGGAAGAAAATAAAGGAATGATTTTCAGTCAGTATAAATTGAAAAATATGACAGTATAAATTGACTGATTAAAGATAAAACCTCTGGAAAAATGTACATGCAACAGATTCCAGATGTCTCTTCCCACAAGTTTTCTCACCAGATGATGGATGAGATCTTTCTTTCTTAATATGTCTTTATGTTCAATGGTAGCACGCCATTCAGACAAAGGAAAAAAAAGGGTACTTGTGTAGAGCTTGCTTGTTGGGACAATATGCTTACTGTGTTCTATGGTCAGATGAGCACTTATTTATTATAAATAGAATGCATTTGAATTACTGTTATATGTTGATCTCATTGTGTCACTTTAGGTTTTGAAATACTAGTAAGAATTGCCTATGCATTATGCAGCATTATTTGAATTATTCATGTGTGGCAAGTGGAGTTTTGCACTTTAAAATGTTGCCTTGGCCTAATGTTCATATTTATGCTGTATTTTTGTGTAATCCTAAGGTTTTGTAGGGGAAAAAAATGTGTATTTTTTCACTGTACTGAAATTTTTAGTAAGTTGGCTTTCTTTTAGAAAAGGGAACTTTAAAATTGCCCTGTCTAAAACTCTGTGCCTGATTATACACTCATGAATAGAAAAAATTATAATGGTTTTATGAACTTGAATAGTAATATTTAATGTAAAAAGAAGTGCAGATAAATACATTTTTTTCAAATATAATTATGATAATGCAATGCAAGTTAGCAAAAGATATTACTGTTGAATATCTACAGTTAAATTGAGCAAAAGAGAACATATTTATTCTTGATTATTCATTTAAAAAGAATACTTAAGCCCAAATTTTTTTAAAGAATATCCCAGTTTTAAAAGGAAAATATATTAATATCATTACTCAGACAAGCTGTTTAAAAATATTATTTTAAGCATTTCCAGGAACAATCCATAACAGATGATAAGGTGAACATATTTTGAATTTCTAGATTTTCATTATTAAACTATGCTGCTTTATTTGCAGCCTGATATGTGTTAGGAGTCAACTCACCTGTAAAATGATAGTGTAGAGTCACAGAATATGCTGAGCTGGAAGGGATCCTCAAGGATCATCATGTCCAGCTCCTGGCCCTACATAGCACCATCCCCAAGGACAGGTAAAAAAAAAAAAATTCAGAAGACATTTGAAAATACTGGTAGCAGAATACAAACTACTGCAAAGTAAAAAGGAGATCAATCTGAGGAGCTCATAAAAAGAAGATGACATATCAGTGAAATTTTAGGTGTGAAATGCTCAGGAAAAAAAAATACATTCCCAGGTAATGTTCTAATGATCTAATGTAATTAGATCATCTATGTCATTCCTTCTAAAAGTCATTTAGGTCCAAAACCTGACCAAGTTTCCAAAGCAGTTGCTTAAATGCTTAATTATAGAAGCCCCAATACCTGCTTATGGCATAATTACGTAACTCTTCAGAACTTCTAGAGCTCAGCTCCAAGATTTAATTCAAAAATTACCTGTAATGGATTCAGAGGAAACATAATGTAAGGGCATATTATGTTTTATCTACACCTGTCCTGTGAAATATTTAGCACTGGCCAGAATGGAGGCTGAATTAGTCTGGTCCCAGTGAAGAATTTCTGTTCATGCATGCCCCAAACATCTTTCCCTTTCATGTTCCTGGTGATGCAGTGATAACTGAGTCCAGCACAGACAAACAGACTGGTGTTACTGAAGTGACTGAATACAAACTGTTTTAAATATCAGATTGTTTAGAAATTAAACTCATTGCTGAGCCAAATGAATACATTTTAAATCACACAATTATATATCTAGTACTGAACTTCTAGATACTAGAACTTTGGCTTAAATCTGTGGGGTTTTTAAGCCCTTGCACTATATGTTCTCTCAACAGAGAAACCAGCTAATGACATACCCTAGGTATGAAAAAGAATAACAGCAAAATCAACAAATACCATTCTTGGGAAGCCAAAAGGACATCAGTAGCATTAACAACAATCTGTTGATTGAAGTTAATAGAACTGTTAGTTAATGTGGAAAGGCTTAGCAATGTTTTTGGGAGGCAGTTTCCTGGAAACTTCAGTCAAGGCTAGGACATTAACTGTGAGCAGATGACAAACACATAAGGATGTTTTACTGTGATCTGCATTTAAGCCATCAGCAGCTTTCCTTGGCCAAGGGCATCTAGGCATATTTAGATACAAAAAAACTGGAGATAAGCCAGCAGGAGAAGGGGTCAGTTTTGGTGACAACTGAAGCTGTAAACTGCATCCTATCTGGCTGGCCTTGTGGCTTTGGAGCTGGGTTGTATACTTCTCTAACAACTTTCAGTGATGAAGCTTTTAGAAAGCATTAGCATGTTCCTTACCTAAGGATGTTTGCATCCCTTGTGTCAAGACAAATTTTCTTTCCCCAGTGGAGAGTTCACATCTTGCTGGAGTAAGGTTTTCTGATGCTGATTTGTCTGCTTGTCACCTGTTGTGCATAAGCTCTGGTTCATGTGAAAATGCCTAACTGGAGTTAATGTTGTTGAATTTATCCTTCCTTTTGTACTTGTGCAGTTTCAAGGAAGAACAATGTATTAGGAGAAATGGTATATGTGATTTCCACTGTTCTGCTTGGTTTTGATCATGCTAAATAGGAAGTCATGTACTGTTGAAACAAAATAAAGAGGCCTTGTGTTTACACCAACCCTTGTCTCTTTCTGTATTTGACTTTTGAGAAGAGAGAGTTGACAAGCTGACTAATAAACAATGAAGGCCAAAATACACAGCAACATACCTTGTTCTCTGGGGAACCTGGGCAACCCCCCATCACAAGAATTTGCAAACTCTGCTTAGTGTGTACAATGTTATTTTAGGGGATCTTTTTTCAGATTCAAAGCTCTAACAGGTTTTGATGAATCTTTATTACCAGACTTGTCGGCTTCATCAATCAAAGCCAGTGCTTCAGTAGCCACTTTATTTTTTTTCTGTTGAAGTATACTATTCTGAAATGCTTCCTTCTTCTCTTAACAAGAGGGTCACATCTCCTTTGATGTGTGTTTCTTCACTTTCTTACTTTTCAAAGCTTAGGCATAAAAATCTCCCCAGTCTAAGCAGCTCTGAAACTCACCAGAAGTGGATTTTCTTAAAACAAAAACTGCCATAAGAGGAGCACTAATTACACACACTGAGGAATTGTATACTGAAATGTTGAGAATTATGTGCAAGCTGTTGTCAACTTGCTTAAAATTTTGTGCACAAGAAATAAAGCTGTTCTGTCTTTTCATCAACCATCAGAGAATAGAAAGTGAAAGAAAACTTTTTTATA
Organism: Urocynchramus pylzowi; assembly: GCA_013397555.1. Taxonomy (NCBI): domain Eukaryota; kingdom Metazoa; phylum Chordata; class Aves; order Passeriformes; family Fringillidae; genus Urocynchramus; species Urocynchramus pylzowi. The sequence continues at coordinate 251,699 of VZRH01000794.1, read as the reverse complement.
GACTACTTTTCTTAATAAGAGGGTCCATTTAGGCTTTCAGCATGGGAATTCTGCTACTTGATACTTTGTTTTTGAAAAATACCATTAAGAAATGCTTTTGCATTATTTCACTGGAGAACTCTGTTGAGACATACCTGTTTAAAGTAGTTTGAGCCTCAGATGTGAGCAGAATGCTTATGGTGTAGAGGGTTTCCAAGTCAATTTGAAAATCTGAGAGCCTTTGGTATGCTCTCAGTAAATCTCAGTACATAATTATCTGTTTCACAACCATGAGTTGATGCAGGCACAGTTTGTACAAGTGAAAACAGAGTGTGCAATTCCCTCCAAAAAGTCACTGAATAATCCTGAATACTTCATCAACATAAATTTATCAGTCTTCTCCCATGACTGTAAAGTGGAAAACAAAAATTCTCTTGGTTTGAGATAAGATACTGGATCATTTATATTTCAGCTTAATGGGTTTGCAGTTCATGACTTAAGAGCATAGTTAAAATGCAAAATGCAGGTTGCTTGCCTTATGCTTGTAATCTGTAATCAGCTGTCTTCCTTTCAAAGTGTGTGACTGTGTTCTTGCATTATTTTTAATTAAATATGGCCTTTAGAAATTACCTTAAAAATGTAGCATAAAGGCCATGAAATCAAGCCGAAATACGAGCAATGCCTCTTCCTTTCATAATTGGTGCTAGTTGTAACATCTCAAAATATAGAAGTATTTTTCTTCTTAGCAACTGAAAGTATGAAGCAGTAGATACATTTTCATCTCAGCCCCTGCTTGAACCAATCTCACCTCTCAGCACACTGGTGAAAGTTCACAGCTGTCAGAAAGTTCACAGCTGTTCACAGCTTCTCTGATAATTCATACAGAATATCAATTCCAGCTAGCTAAGGGCAGCATTAATACTCACTGTATTCTCTAGGTGCTCTAAAAATGTTTCCCTGGCCTTTTATTTTTGAGACAGAATCCCCATTGTTGTGTTTTTATGACTTGTGAAACAGCAAACAGATGTGCCACATGAGATCAGCACTGCCTCGCAGGATGCAGCAGCCAGTGCTGAGCAATCCTCCCTACCCCAGCTGAGGGGCTGCCTCTGGGCATTTCCAGCATTGTTATACAAAATTCACTTGCTTCGAGGGGTAACAGGAAAAAGAGAAGAGTTTGAACTGTGTGCAGCAGATGCTATTACAGAAAGAGAGGTTCACAGGTTGTTTAAATGTAAACCTGTAAAGAATTGAAGAGTTGCAATCCTCTGCTCTGACCTTTCCAGGTCAGGGAGGGGTGGCTGAGGCACCCATGAGGCCATGTCTCACGTCTTCATCATGTACCCACCCTTGGGGCTGAATGTCCCAGTGAAACACACACAGAGTGTATTTGAGTGACCAGGATTACAGTTGTTTCAGGCACAGTATCTAACAGCAACATAACACTGTGCATGTGCTAAACACCCAGTGTCTCAGCTTACTATGGGTCTTGCTCCCTTAAGTGTAGTGCTGTGAGGAACCCCATACTGGCAGTTTGGGAGGTTGCTCAGCCAGCCTACAGAAGCAGCCCAGACTCTCTCTGCAGGCCTGTTGGAGAGCAGGGAGATCCCACCACTAGGGCATCCTCATCTCAGTGACACCACAAAATGTCAAATTAAATTCAAATTGCTGCATTTGCACTTCTTCTGATACAAAAGCCATCTCAATGTTGAGATGTTCATGTGCACCGACAGCTCTCTGCTGCACCCCTGCCTATTTTGGGAGCTGCTGCTGTCCTGTAGCAGCTGCTGCTTCTGGCTGTAGGTGCAGATGTGCAACTGAGGCCAGGTGAGGCAGCAGGAGGTGGTGTCATGAGCTACCTTCATAAACTCCCACACTTCAGTTTTTCCTCTCTTTGAAATGAACATGGCTTGGCATAAAAATTCCTTTGTAAAACCCTGTGAGGATTTAAAGGGGAAAGAAAAGAAATGAAAATAAGAGAAAAAGGAATAATGAGAAGAACAGCAGGAGGGGAAAAAAGCACTTTTTTCTACATTATTTCCTAGGCTTGATCTTACAGAGGTATTTCATACCAGTGGAAGCAGCCCAAGGAGGTGGGTGAAGCCCAGGGTGAAAGGTACCTGCCCTTCCCTGGTGCTGCTCTTACCTATCCCTGCACAGGCTTTCTCCCTCTTCTCCTGGAGCATGACTCCTCAAGGTTGGTGGGCAGGACATCTACAGTCATCCTAATCCCCTGGTTAACCACAGCCCTCTGAGAATGCCCCTTCAAAGTACCATGTTTGATCATTTTTTGTGAGCCCTTCATACTGAAACATAGTCCATCATCTAAAGAAGCAACTGCTTACCTGCAATTTGCAGTCATTGCCCTACAATGTCTGCTACCATTTCACACGTTTGCCCCCAAAGCCGTATAAGCCCTCCAATAAAAAAGTCCTCCAGGCTTCTTGTAGTACTGACATCTTCAGTGGAGAAGAGGACATGACCTGCCCAAAGAAACACCTTGTTGTTTAGGCCATGAAAATTGCATTTATAAAATGATGGCAACAATAGCAAAACACCCCAGCAACACAGATCCTCCAGGATCTGCAGAGTTACCTGATGGTTGCTGTCCATAGAGCAGATGTTACACAGGCTGCAGTGCTGAGAGCTGCAGCCTGGGAAAGCATGAGGTGAAGGTGGGACATGGTACCACCTCACAGTGCCTTACCTTGTCCCAGTCACATGTGAGTGTGTGACAGCAGATGACATGTGGCTGCAGGATCTGTGCCAGGCTTCACAATAGCTCCTTCCAGGGCAGGAAGCTGCGGACTTGGGTGTGCTTATGCTTGCAGCCAACCCTCTCCATTATTTTCTAGGTCTTTTCTGCAAAATGTGATTTGATTTGATTTAATTTAAAGTGCCTAGTAACCTTTTTCCAAAAAGAGGTTTGCTGCTGAATGAGAAGAAAGTCGATGTACTTTAGGGTGATGAAAAAAGAAGTACACACTTGTCACAAATGAGTAGTTTAGATCACTTGAGGAATCACTGTCAAAGGTATTAAAAAAACAATTTTAATATAAATTTGCAGAAGCACAGCTTAACAAAGTTCAATGGCAAGATTATCTGCATTACATACTACATAAAATCAGATAAGAATTTATTTAGAATTATTTTCTAGGAGACATAGAAAAGGTAAGGATGCAAAAGGGGAGACCATCCTTCTGAGTCGTGAGATTCAGAATGGATCCCCTCATTTTCTAAACTACCAGCAGACATCTGTCAAGTTGAAATCCCCCATGAGTGCAAGGGTGGCACTTGTGAGATTTGTCCCAGCCTCCTGTAGAATGAATCCTCTGCCTACTCATCCTGGCTAGGTAGTCTGTAAGAGACTCCTACCAGGATATCCACTCTGCTGACATTCCCCTGATCTTTACCCACTCAACCTGTCATCATCATCATGGGTTTCAATCTAATCCAAACAACCCCTCACAAACCCACTGCCTCTCCTGCTTCACTTATCTCTTTCAAAATTCTTAAAGCCACCCAAGAAAGAAAGTAAAATTGCACCCATTGCAAAAAAATACCCTATTTTCTCTTGGCAAATGTTATCTTACAGATAAATAAATTCTGTAAATTCTGCTGGGAATATTAAGCTGTTGTGGGACTAAATAGGCATCAAGCTGTCTTTTGCAAGCTAGCCTGAGCAACTCTCTTTCCTACATAATACCCATTCTGTGGATTCACAGAAGCCTTCAGCTATGCCACTGATGACTCTGATCCTTCTATCTTCAGACAAAAAAGACCCCATAACTTTCTGATTTATTAAAAACTATTGATTTGGGGAAAATAATACAGCAAAGGGAGTGGGCACAAGAATGCCAGAGTTGTTAACAATATTATATTCTTCACATAGACAGAAGGTGCATCTCTATGGCACACCACCCTCTCCTCACTGTGTGTCCTCTGCAGGGATAGCTGCACTATTCATTACCATTCAAGGGTGTGAAAAGCTTGAGCTGGGTCAAACCAAAGGTCTGTCTAGCAAAACTGTCATGTTTTTAGTAAGGCTGATGAATAATAAGGATGTGCAGGAGGAAGGCAGGACACAGAACAAGCCTTCCCTTGCAGACTCCCCTGCTTTCATCCAGTAAATTGTATACGTTTAAGTCAACATTGCATTAGAGAAGTTCATTTTAGCTCTTTAGTTTGTCTAGTCCCTTTCTGATACATTCATATTTTTTGCTTTTTCCAAAATCCAGCAATTGTGAATCCCATCTGTTAATTTTTTTTTGTTGGATGGCACAGTCCTTTCTTCTGTTTGTTTTACTGGCTGCCTAAACACATCCCTGCTTCCCAGACTGCAAGTGAATAGTATAGTGTCACCTTTTCAACTAGCATCACTGTCCTTAAAAATTATTTCAAGGAAGACTAAGAATGCTTTCTGCTTCTTATATTTTTGGTTCTATTTATCAAATGTGCATATTCATGTATTTTTTTTGTAATTCAGTTTGACACAGAAAAATTAGGGTTGGACAGTAAATTTCACACGAAGTAGACTGGACTGGTTTCTCAGAAAAGAAGGAGAAGCTATCAGTACTACTTATCTTCCAAATAAAACAGACTATTTCATAGACCTGGAAGGAGCAGAACTTTTTGCATGTTTTGCAAGGGCCAAACAGGCTGCCATTTGCCTGAAGCCATTAAAATATCTTGTTTCTCCATGCTGAGGCTGATAGACATGCTGAGCGGGGAATTGCTGGAAGATGGTGTCAGACTCAGGGTTCACCAGACTTTGAAAGAAATGTTGTGCAGCTAACATTCTTCACTTGATCCAAGACTGATTTACAGCATCGAGCTTCCACCTTTTCCTCCTTCCTGTACAAATGTACTGTGTGGTATGAGAGCCACTATGAAGAGGATAGCAGAAACTCTATGACAGGGTTTGAAGGAGGGAAGAGAAGGAAGAGAAGCAATGGTATTTCCTTCTCCCCACTGGCACTTGTGTATGTGAAAACTGATTTTTTTAATAGATCCTTTCTGACAGAAATGGGGTACAATCAGAATACGGAATGTTGCACTTCTAGTAAGGACATGGGAGGAACAGGCAGTACAGCTGGCAGTGGTGTCACCCTGGGTGTGCTATCTCCTTTTGAAGATGTTTTGTGTGTGCCTGTTGATGTGTATTCTGTAAGCACTACCAGAACTTTATGTTCTGGGAAAAGTTTAAAAATTTGCATCCAACTACAGACATATTTGAGGTCTGATCTCAACGAATTTAAAGCTTGACTGGAACAGGATGAACAAAGTGCAAAATTCTGTTGTGGATCATGATTCATACTCACTTCTGTTATTCACATGAGCTCTCAGAACCATTTTTTTTTAATTGTCCTGATAAAATTCAGATACTGTGATGATAAATGTGGGATGGATGGATGACCTACATGATATTACTAACAGCAAGGATAAGAATTAGTAAATTGTTTCCTAAACCCAAGATTACGATGTAACCTCAACATCCTCATAGATGCAAAGACCATGAAAATTTCAACTGGCCTTCTCTTGCAATAAGGTCACAAAACCAAGGTATTAGACATTACCAAGAATTACTTCATAATAACCACAACAACCTTTTCAAAACACTTACTCATCCTTTTACTCTAGAGGGCAAGAACAACAGCATGGCCCCACTGCTTTTAATGTCTTTGGCAGAGCCCAGGAGAGACCAGCTGGACACTGTGGTTTCACAGACAAGATAGGGGGTACAAAGAATTGCACCTCCCTTGGCCTCAAGGATTCACCTACTAGCTCTGCCACTCTCTGGAGCAAAGGAAGCCAATGCTGACTGCTTGCAAAAGTCTAACCAACTTGCTCTGATAGACATTGAAAGATTGTATTGTGTTGCTCCCCTCTGTAATGTTTGTGCTGCTTTGAAGAGTTTAAACCTTTCTACAGGCATAATTTAACCAACCATTTCTAGTCTCAACAGTGTGTGAAGATTTTTATAAGGAGGATTCTTGCCTGTTCAGTAAACACTACACCCTGGTTACTAAAAATATCTATATAATTGTTTTGGTTCTCTTACTTAGGCAGAATTCTGAAGTGTTAATTGTGATATTAGTGTTAAATACACTGAGCTGTCTTTTGCATTTACTGGAATTGTGACTCACTAAATTGTGAGCTGACTAAATTGTTACATGTTTAACTTCAGAACCAGGCAGAGCTAATGTATTTTGAAGTGGTATTTGATAAGCAGATTATTCCACTGCCTACAAAAATGCATACTTATAATTAGACAAAATTAAGCATGAGAATGAATTGTGTAGCATCTCTCACTGACACAAATAGCTACCACACTCCTCTCTGCATTTTGCTTGGTCTATTCACCATGCAGAGTATGAGCACCTTGAAGCAACCACAGCCTCAACATTGTATACTGGACTTTGAGACTCCAATTTTGACATTTTATTATATCATCATAAAAACAGAACAAACACTCTTATCTCCTATTACAGCCATTTGCATGATAATTCACCTAAATTAATTAATTCACCTAAATTAATTATTAATAATTAAATAAAAATTAAAAAAATAGTAAAATTCCTTGTTACAATCTTTATAAAATCATAAAACAGGAAAAAAAGTACTCCCCCTTTTCTCATGAGTCAGATCAGATATGGGCAAAATTCATATGGAGGCCCTATAAAGAACAATCAGGCTGCAGGCATTAAACCTTCCCTGTTACTAAAGGAAAAGTGTTTGAAAATCAAAAAAGGGACTTGAAGCACAAAACACCCTCCTGGATGATCCACGTGGCCACTTTCAGGGCTTTGTGCAAGCTTTCGTGGCACTGTTCTGCTTTGCCTCTGAGCACAGGTAAAGTCAAGTCAGTGTGTCTTGTTGAAACTCAGTCTTCCCTGGCATTTGCAATGAATGTGAGGGTATGAGACTGCATACCCCCACATGCTGCATGCTGGAGCAATGGTGACAGAGGAGTTGCTGCTCCTCCCTCTTGCAGGCTCGGCTCTGCCTGGTGACTTGGAGCATTTTTTCCATCTGATAGCCCCTTGTCCCAGCATCTTGGGGACCAGCAGAGGCAATATGTTGGGCATAAATACCCACCCTCTCCATGGTGCCCTTGGCAGGGCCTGGCTGCTGGCTGCATCCACATACTGCTGAAACTCCAGATCCATCATCACAGTGGTGGCATAGACAGCCCCAGGGCACCATGCCCTGCCCTTTTGGCCTGCTCAAAGTCCTTCTGAGCCCTGGTGCTTAGCTTATGGTCAAAGTGACCTGGTTGTGCAACAGCTTGGCACTATCAGCACAGATAAAATAAACACACCTGCCTAAAATATTTACTTGTTCCTGGAACTTTGTTCTGGGACTAGCCAGTGTGACTGACAACTTCTTTAATTGAAAAAATGGGGTCATTTTAGTCTTAGTTTTTAGCTTTGGGAAAGTGGGGGGGGGCTTAGGACAGCAGTTAGCTTATTTTATTTTAGTATTTTTCTACAAGCAGTTTCCTTATATTGAAATTCCTTCTAAGTACCCAGAGAGGAGAAAAAAATAGGCTGTTATTCAGCTGCTGAGTCACTACGGGGATGGTTTGAGGTGGTGCGAGGATGCCTTGCTGGGGTGGTGTGGGCTGGGATTGTCACTGCAGCAGGCACAGCTGGGTCCCCCACAGGCCTGCCAGCCAGCCTGGGACTGCTGCAGTGACACAGGATGCCTGAACTGGGCTCCTGAGAGGCATGACATCTGGGACTCCTGCTCACATGGGGATGGCAGTGTCAGGGCTCAACCCGCAGCAGGGAGACCCTGAGGGGCTGTCCTAGACACCCTTTCTCTACAGCTGATTTTTGTGAATCACTTTCAGATGTGCCAGAGGGAAACTGAGGCACAATGAAGACTGTGGTTAGCCACTGGTAATATTAAGCTGAATCAAACTCTTGAGCTTGTAGTGTTTCTACATTTGTGGGCTGATAATGGCTCTTTCCTTGAAGTAGGAAAGAGAAAAGCTATCAAGTGTGCTCATGGCTGTAAATCCTGCACACACAAAAAGTTTTGAAACACAAAAGCAGATATCTGATGTCTGAACACAAGGCTTTGCTTCTCTACACACAGCTTTCAGATGACTGAGGTGGGAGAGTGAGGAGCAGGGATTTTCAGATGCAGCTCTCACCTAGAACAGAGCTGGGCAGCAAACAGGTGTGTTTGAACAACAGACTTTTTAAAAACACAATAATGGTAAGATTCAATGGCAGGTTTGTAAAGACAGAGATTTCAAACAGTATTCTTTGTCTATACTCAACCTAAGTAAATTATGTTTAGTTAAAAACAACCGAAATGTAAGTTAGCAACTTAACTGATGTTAGTAAAACATTCCCTAAAAAGAAGCATATTTAGCAGAAAGAGAAGTGGAAGTTGCCCTGACTGCTTAGGACTTGCAGTCCACAGTGGCATTCTTGCTTTTAGCTTTTCTAAAAACAGTTCTACGTTAGTAACCCAAACCAGCATACTACTTATTCTGCAGGCTGTGCATATATAAACTTACTTTCTTCAGTACTAATAAGGTCTTCAAAGATATCTTCTTGGCATAACCTTTTACCAGAGGTAAAAAACAACACACACACACACACATTCACAGAGATCAGGTTTTCAAATTATTTGAACTGCCTTGAGAAAATCAGACATGTTTACTTCAGACTGTTAAAGTGCTATGACAAGTAGGGATGAAATGAAAGAGAAAAGGCCAGTCAAAGCTTGTGCAGGAGTTAAGTTACAGAGTAAGGTTAAGGCAGCAGAAGCGCATGGGTATTCTTGCCTATTGGTGCTTTTCTTTTTTGGCATTGGTGTGATACCATTGTTTCCCGAGGTGAAGTGCCAGTGATTGAAGAATTTTAATAGCCTGATGAGGACCAAGTATGGTGCTGGTGGATTTCAGCCTCCAGAGAACCATACTGGAGTTCACAGATCTTTTGGGGCAGTATTTCCTGTAAGGTAAATGTAATAACAACTTTAGGCTTTATCTGGTTTTGCCCACCAGCATGATATGGTGGAGCTGTGTCTTGAGTACTGCCTATTCAGCCCCCAGCCAAGGGGCTGCTGTTCCTCCCCAGCCCTCCCTGATACCACTCTGGAGCTTGGGGAAAGCAGGTATGCCACAGCGACACTTGAAGAAGCAAGGAGAGCTGGGTCCAGAACATGGCACTGCTGCTTTTCCTGGCCAGGGACAGTTTAGAACTCAGATGTTGCACTCCTCTTATTGAAAGATGGTGTTAGTCTGCACTTGGAGTATTCCTAGATGTTGTACCTGTGTACCTTCTAGTAGCGTAACTCACCCATGGTCTCTGAGATCTGTGACATTGCTCTTTAAAATGTGGCTTTTTAACTTGGATCATTTGACCAAAACCAAATCAGGGAGCAATTGCACAAGTTAGGGTAAAACTAATGCTGTTAAGACAGTCAAGCAGCTGGTGGCAGTAGTCTGGTAATATGGCACAGCTGTAGCCAAAACTGCAGGAATGTGTCCTCACTGACCCCTTCCATGCTTTGTCCTCCCCTCTGTGCACTGAGGACAGCAACCCTTACCCACCAGCACGAGGGGCTCTGGGAAACAAAGAGGCAGAGTCAGTAAAGGTCCTGATGTTACTGTTCACTGACATAACCTTTGGCCTACAGCATCTATTTGCAGAGTGAGTGTTACATGCCTCTATTTACTGAAAGCTGGCCAACACTGAGAAATGATTCTGTGCTGAACTGTGATTCAGCCTCAGCAGATGACAAACACAACCCCTGCTTAGGTGAAATGAGGAGTAAATTAACTTGAATCTCTAGGCCACTTCCTAACATAGTACAATTTCCAAACTGTAGCTTAGAAAATTGCTAAGTTGCTGAAAAGCCAGTGAACTGCTGCTACTGTTGGACCTTTATCTATTGGCAGGTCCAGACTAATTACTAATTAACTAGTGTAATTACTAATTAGTTTCAGCAAAAGTATCCCCTTAAATGTAAAGCTATCTCTGCAACCTGCAGGCTACTGGCTCACACTCAGCTAGCAAACCTTGAAGTCGCAATGGCAAATGCTAATCTTTGCATCAGTGCTATCCTTGAAGCTACCAGCCAAACTGCTTCAGCACAGAGACTGAAACTGCAATTCCTCAGCAGTGTGTGCAAATCTGTGTGCAGTGATCTCACCTCTCCTGTGTGCCTGTGCATCATCCTCACACTAGACCCATTACTCAGTGAACTTCCCTCGAGTTGCTGTCGTGACTGAATTGACAACAAAACATCCAAGACTTCGGTCATACAAGGTCAGTCAGGAATTCTAACAGAAATACACAAATCAGTAATGGTATTATTCATCATATGAATCCAGCAATCAAACGAACTAGTTCAGTCTCACTCTGAAGACTGAAACCAGACTGAGAGGGATCAAGATTTTTCCAGGTTCATAAATCCACTTTCCCCTCATAAATCCCACACTACTTAAAAGACAACTAAGGAATATCTACTTTAGCCTAATCCTGTTTAAACCCAATCTGACCTGGTCATTATCGAAGTCAAATAGTCCTGTGCCTAAACTGTCACACAGGCTTTCTTGGGAACTCAGGGTACAGTCATCATGCATCCAACTTCTCACTGATGCACTAAAGAAAACTCAATCACATCTAAAAATGTCTTCCACTCAAGGAAAACTCTAATCAAAAAAGATCCAGGCTGGATGGGTTTTAAACAATATATATGTGCACTATGGTAAAGAGTAGATGAACAAGAATGAGGGATAGTGAATTAAATTAATTTCCTCAGATTGTGCTACAGTCTCACTGCTACTACCAAGTAAAGATTCACAGTGGGACTTCATTCTCTTTTGCTATATTTGAAAATACACTAAACAGGCAAAAATATTAGACATGGGTATTGTAGTCTCCAAAAGTGAAAGGTCAGAGTTGCAGGTAGCATTTCTTCACCTCCATGCTTGTCATGCAATAGCTTGGCAAATGTTTCCTGCTTCTAACACCTCTCACAAGATTATACCAACAACGTAACAAAAGTTGTTAATATAATTATCCCATTAATTTTTTGTTTTCTCTCCATAGTGAAAAAACCTCAGATTGTGATAAGCAGGCTTACTGGTGCTTGGAAATAAATGCTGGTGAACTGGTTGTAGGTACAGACAGAAAAGAAAGAACACCACAAGGGGGTTTAATGAAGACACAGATATGTCACTTAGGTGGTTTGAGCTGAAGTAACACTCACCTGAGAAGCCCATCTTCCAACACTGCTACAATTCTGGCCCTGAGCTTACAAGAGAAACACACACTGAAGTGAAATAGGCATTAAAAAAAGAATTTGTCATCTGCATCCTACGACCTAGTACAAAAGACATGTACAAGACACCTTCTTCGGAAGTTATAACACCAGTAATTTCAATTATCAACTCTTTTTTTTTTAACTAGTAGATTCTACCTACACAAATAATAGTCAAGCCAGTGTTTTTGGTTACTATTGTAGGTGTTGATTCTAGTATTTATTCCAGTTCTCCCATCTTTACCCCTATTTTCATGTAATTTACATAAAATCACAGACTTCTGATATTCTGCTAATTTGCATCCTACAGAACTCAATTCTTCATACCATGAATGATCAAAACCTTTGGTTTGGATTTATTAGGCTGATGTGCCCTTTCAAGCAGAAATGGCCTCTGTATATCCTCTGGTGAAAAAACCCCAAACTCCAACCCTGCTTCTTTGGCCATCACTAAATTACTTCTAAAACAGGCAACTTAAAGGCTGAAGCACTTTCTCCTAAGTGTTTACAGTAGATTAAGTGACAATTCAGGTTTGCAAAATGGCATTTAAAACTCTCTGTGGTGATAACTCTCACTGCACTCGCAGACAGAACTTCATTCCTGCACTGTATTTCAAAATATAGTCACTCATTATTTTTCCAGCTGAAGTTTTCTAACTATTCAGTTATTTTCTAAGTTTTCGTATTTGTCATATGTCAATTCCAATGCCGTCCAGGTACTTTCTGGTATACTGTCAAAGCTCTTTGTGTCCTAAGTCAGAAAGCATTCCATCAAACATCCTGGGTGTTTAATCATAGAATAAGATCAAGAGAGTCAGTAATATGTAATTTGTGAGAAAACCTGTTATTTCTGGCTGACAGAGAAACTAACAAAAGAAGCAGAAAAATCATGTATCTATACAGAAAGCAAAGTTCCATTTGTGACTGAGTTATAGCTACTTAACACACCTGGATACCTGAAGCAAATCAATTCCTTATTTGCTGTACATTTCCTCCTTCAAGCAGATGCATCAGATGATACTGTAGAGCAGCTTAGGAACATAGGAACAATGACATACATTTTGACTCATCAGGGACACCAGACCTGAGTCAAATCCTTAAGTACCCTTTCAGTGACTAGAAGCATCTAAGACATTCTGTTTGACCTCCCAAAGGAGAGTCACCAGTGATCAATAGCATGGTCTCAAAGATCTAAGTACCATGAAGACAGTCAGGGGTTCTTGACTCCATGGCATCCTTATGCATCACAACCAACAACCACCCAAAGCATCTGGCAGCACATCAGCATTGGAACCACCACAGGAAGGCCATCCTTACATTCCAAATTTCAGATTTAACAGAAATAGCTGTCAGTAAGTTTGCCCAGAATCCTGTGGAACATAGTAGTGCACAGCCATAACACTCGGGGCTAGGCAAGCATTTCACAGATTGAAGATTATGAAATAATGACTTAGGTATTTTCATTTATTCCCATGTTTACATGGCCCTTTCTGTTTCCTAACCAAAAAAAGTCACCATCACCTAGTAACATTATTTTAAAAAAGTAAGACTTATCCCAAAACTTGTGTTTGTGCATGAGTTAAAAAGATCTCAATCTAACAGGCAAATGTTAAAGGAGGATCAGCGACACATGAAGCAATTATGTTTCTTGAAAAATGTACCAGTGTTGGCATTAAAGTCTAAATAGTGTCCCCATCCACATACTTTGTCAACACCTGCTCTTCTCCTCCTTTGTTTAGTGAGCCTCAACAGAATCAGAGCTCAGGACATACACTATTAAAAGAACAAAGCACTGGCCAACTTGCAGACTTGAGGACAGGCTTAAGTGTAATTTACATGATACAGCTCATGATTTTACAGGAAAAAGGATTTTTCATTCCATACTTTCCTGTACAGATGTACCAAGATCAAATATTTCAACAAGTGTTTGCAAGTACAACCTTTGTACAGAAAAAATGAGACAGAGATTTAGACCACCATAATCATTCACCAACAATATCAGTACTAGTACCAGTCCTAAACCACTCTAGCCAAGAAAGGATCAAAATCAGACAGTTCCTCAAACAGCCACCTACAGGGCATTCTCAGGTTTAAAAAAAACCCAAAAAAACCCAAAAAACCAACACCTTTATGCTGAAGTGCAGTTGCAGCTGTTGCTTTAATACAAAAGGGAGAAATACTGCAATTTTGGTGCTTTAAAGCAGTTCCATGGTGAAGTCCCAGAGCAAGCCTGTGCTCCCTTACTAGAGTACACACAGTGGCTGGAGTATTAACTTATCATGTTGACTATCAGCTGACTGATGGAATACACATTATCCATTTCTGATATAAGCAATTTTTATGGATCATCCAGTATTGAAGATGTCCTTCTCCATTGCAACATGTGCTGTGTACTGTATTCTTTTCCTTCCCACTGGAAAGGATAAACCAGGTATATTTACCACGTGTATTTGGTTGCTGACACTGACAGTAACTGATGAGGTCTGCTGGTGAAGATGTGGACAGAATAGTTTAGTCAGTGTACTGGCTCTATCATGACAGATCCACTGGAACTAAGTCAGACGTTCATTGCTAATACTTTTCTCCCATTAAAGCACATTGTGTCTGCTGGTATTTTTGTCAGATCACCAAGTAGTTACCTCTACCCCAGCTGCTTATGCAATTTGTCTCAAAAAAGCTGGTGTATCCAAACAAGTACATAGGCAAGGTTATGCATAACACAATATCTGTAAGAACTCATATTAAACTTTGCACTTGATCCTCTACAAGGTCACATTCTCATTACAGCAAGAACTAAAACCAATGAACTACCATAAAAGGAAGTATTTCCTTCTGTACATTATTTTTATTATTTACATAATACAATATAGCATAGATGCTGGGTAGCTTATGTGCAATACATAAATATGAACTATCTGTACATGTTTGCATATCTAATAACTCAGAAGAACAAAGTTAGAAGCAAAAACCTGACGCTTTTAATAGTGAAGTAAAAAACCAAGACTGAACACTGGCAACAAAAATCAGGTAGGAGTAGTGCCTTGTGTACATATGTAACTATTTACAGATGAGAACAGGCATTACCACAATACTAGTCTAAACCGTATTTGTTTATATAAAAAACACAAGAATCATACATCACAAAAACCCCTTCCATTATAACACAGAAGTGATATATATTACCAGACAAGCATCAGTGAAGAATACTGCCTTTTCTAGAGTTGTTATTGTACAATGCCGTAGATAACGCAGCCCATGCAATACACCCAAGAACACTACAGTCCTATACCCAAGTACAATTAAAAATGATAAAGCAGCCCTCCAAGAGTGGTTCCAGCTACCATTTAAGTCTACAGCAGCCATGTTAGGTATGGTTTTCCATGCAGAACAGTGCAACTGTTACATTTAAAACTAGAAAAATTAATTCCTAATATTCTTTTGAACTTGGAACACACAGAACATAAGTAGTACATGAATAATAAACTGCTCTAGTATTTCAGCAACTTAGTCAGACCCAAGTTGCTTGATAGAGATGCTGTGTTATGTCTAGAAACATTTGTAACTGTGTTTTGAAAACCAATCTTACAATATTGTGCTACACAACATTTTTAGCTAGGCAAGGAAAAGCAGACAACTCTGTTGCAGGCCAGTTCTTAAGCTCCTAATGGGACATTTCCTTTGGGAACTTTTTTTCAAGATTCTAAAGTTAATGTAATCTTTTACAAACCAATTTTTTTCTCATATGTATCTGATTTTTTCCATTTTTCTCAGTGCAGTTGTTAAGTGACTTAAATATGGCAAAGATGTGCATCTTACTGTGATGCTTACTGTGAGACCCCTCTACACAGCTCACATTCTGCTGGAAAACTAAAATGGGAGTGTGGTAACTAAAAGTAGAATGAGACTTTAAATGACAGAAGTAGACTGCCAACTGTTTTGATGTATCCTTCTCCAAAACAGGCATACAACATTAGCGGAACATTAAGTACCTCATGCACATCTCATTTAAAAAAAACCCTGCACACATGGAGATTGCATACATCTGTTTGGCACATGTGAACTAGAGTCTGTCCTCTGTGCATGTGTACTCCTGTGCAGGTTTCTGATCATCCATCTATTCTGGGGAGGGCATATACATTTTCAAGGGCTGTATCTATCCAATTCTGCCTGTAACAAACACCCAAACATTTGAAGTATCATTTAGACAGACAGGACTAGAAGTAAAACTTTCAAAAACAAAGGAAAATGACCGTGCACCTGCTCTTTTCATGGTTTTTAGGATGTATTGGAAAAAAAAGCCCCACAAAAAGTCAGTCAGTCTTTTCACAAACACATTAATTTATATTCTCTGAATTTTTTCAGCCACCACAACTGGATTCTCTTTTCTGATTTTTGCTGCAGCTTCTGCTTTGTAATCATATGGGCAGTTATGCTTGTCAGAATAACGGTGAAGTCCACAAAATAGGTTTCCACATCGGCAGTCAAATCCTGTACACAGAAAAAGAAGAAACATTACTAGGAATTAGTTTTTAATTAAGGTGTTAATTAAGGGTGCAGTCACTACAAAGGGGATATGTTTGTCTACTATGACATACAGAGTAAGAAAAATAAATAGATTTACTAAGCTGTGTCAATTGTGAAGAAGCTGATAAATTAAACAAAACAAATTTTGTCAAGTTTAATCTAGCAAGAGGTAACTAATCATGCAAATTCAATTAACAGTATTCATACTGTTAATCCATGCCCATACCTGTAAGGCCAACCTTCTTCCTGCACATGAAACATCTGTTCTTCTTTGGTTTCGGCAGTTCAGCAGCTCTCTCCTCACTCTCTGAAGTACCAGGCTGAGAAACTGATGGGCTTGGTTGAGTAACAACTGTTAGAAGCATGCAAAGGAAATAAGGATTAAATTTGTTTTTCTTGACTTCACAAGGTATCCAGTAGTATGCATACATTAAGGATTAATTCATCCACTAAGACCCACATTTGTTGCCTACAGTACTACATCAACTAGTCTAATAACATAAATCAGAAATAAGGATTTTTAGGTACTTTATCCATCCCTTCCGACTCTACTTGAGACACTCAGATTTTTCCTCATATTTCAACCAGATAGAAAATATATGGCACTTACTTTATATATATATCTATACAGGCTTGAAAAGCACGACAAATTCCATGTACACATTTTATATTTAAATAAATCATATGATCAAGTAACACAATCTAAAACAGTAAGAGTACTGTCATAGCTGAAGTTGCTGAACACAGATACCTCTGTAGGAGATATAACTAACAGGAACATATTTAAAAAAAAAAAAAAGAAATTCAGTAATGTGTTCCTGCTGTAGTACTGGGTTGTTCTGTCACTTCTGCAGTGAAGTCAGGTATCTAAAGCAGTTCACAAAGACAGCAGCTAGGAAGCTGTTAATTCTGTGACAGATCCAGAACACAGCTACAAAATACACAGTTCTAAAGAGCCCTCATTTAAATAACAAAGTGCAGATTTGCATTGCATATCTGTATTTTTTGTAATTTATTCAGTTTTGGTGTTCAAGCAGGTGTAGTCAAAATGAATACTTTCTCAATTGCCTCTTTAGACAACTTCAGAACATCTACAGACATGGTTGTTTTATTGAAAAAAGTGTTTTATCCCAAAAATTTAATTTTTTAAATTGCTATCCTCTTCATATCCAAAACTGGAACTAAGGAAAGCTGAGATATGCACTTGTACACAGCTGTAATACCTGCTCTTGATACAAGTTTGCTGAACACTCTCAGAGTATGATAATATCTACCATAAAGTCTACTAACTGCAAAATGCATTTCATAATAAATGGAGTACAAAAGCCTCAAGGACATATTTGCAATCAACTTCATACAAATTTGGTTTGTTAGACGAGATTCTTTCGAATAGTACTTGCTTTTTAAAATTGTGTTTGCATTGTCATAGAAAATTTCACAATTCACTGTACAAGAAAGGCCCCAGGCAAGAATTCATAATCTAAATAAGACCTATAAGCAACAAACTCTCAGAAGTAACAGGGAACCTTCAGCGTTCATCACCAAGAAATTTCATGCAGTAGAACAAATGACTGCTAATATTTTTTTATACCTCTACATCATAGCAACAGTCCTAATGAACAACCAAGGTAATTTACAACCTGTTGTCTTGGGATTTTTTTTTGTCACATTGCAAATATTTTATAATATTTTTTTTTGTGAAAACAATTTGTTTTGATTAAGATTTTCTAGATGAAGAAATATGTCTAAATGAAGAAATATGACACTCTGAACTTCTCTTTAAATCCTGAGAAAATCAGTATTCAGTATTAGTTTGTCTTCTAGACAGCCTGTAACCAAAAACTAGCCCAACAGCCAGCAATATCACAAACTGAGTGTACTTGTTGGATCTTATGCACCTTGGCTAAGAGCTGTCAGCTATGGCCTAAAAAAAATAAAAAGAATGAACACCTCCCCAAAAGGATAGTGAAATCCCTTTTAAAAGATTTGTTATATTGCTAGTTTGTTTCAAAATAAAATGCTAATTGTAAGCCAAAACAGTTGAATAAGAGGAATCGGAAACACACACATTGCAATTTGGTGTGTAGTTAGTTAAGGGACAGCTTCATCTATGTCAGAAATAATTTAAAAATGAGCCCTGGGAGCATGCATGCTGTTTCAATCATATGCTAAAGAAAATGTAGAGGAGGACAAACCAACAGTGACAAAGTCACTCACAACATACACTAAGAGAAAATGAAAATGAGAAGAGAACCATTTATATCACTGCCTAACACATGTCAATCAGGAAGCAAAAATGAAAACTTCCCAGAAATTAGCAAGGCAAAAAGACAGCCTTGTACATCACTCTACCACAAAACAAAGCATCTGAGAACAAATTCATCTAGGGAAAATGTTATCAATTACTACAAGTATACTTCCATCTTTGCATCAAGAAACTGCAACAATGGCAGCCCACAATATCTAAAGGGATGAAAGTGATTTTAAGAACCTGCAGCAGCACCTGAAAAGGCTGCTGAACAGGATCCTTCCCCCACAACTAAAACATCTTCCAAGGAGGAAAAGCAGTACACAACATGCAGTAATAGTCACTAAAAGGTACCAAGACAAGAGGGGACATAGCTCCCTAAATCCAAAATAAAGTGTTCCATTTATTACTCTCCAAGAATACAGGATTCTGCTATTATTTTATACCAGAAGACTTTGGTCTGATTGGCTTTTATGATGTTAAATGTTCATAAATGTGCTTCTGAGTAATGGCGAGGACAGATGAAAAAACTGCCTACCCAGTCCCCTAAAGCTCAGAAATTCCTTTTTCATCAACCTGTAGATGAAAAATATTGAAAACTGCAGCTGTTCTGCCATGACATCAGGAGCCTATCTAAATCAAAATACTGTTCTTACAGTTGCTTGTCACAAAAGGCTTCCTTTAACACAAAAGACAAATCCAACTGGGTAAGTACAATTCCAGCCCTCAAGATATTAACTTAAATTCAGAACTCACAGTGTTAATCAAAGTGCTCTAAATGATTTATGTATCACCACAGAACCAGAAGCTGAAAAAGTGCCCAAAGCTGTAAAATTGTGGTTACTGGTTGACCTGCTTCCTCAGTAACAGTATTCAGATGAAGCAAACTCCTCATCACTAAAACTTCTTGCCACCATAAAAGAGCACTTATTAGCACGCATGCACTTATTCATCCTGATCTCCAAACTGGAGAAACATGGATTTGAAGGATGGACTACGTGGTGGATAAGGAATTGACTGGATGGACAGTCAGAGAGGTGTGGTCAATGGCTCTATGTCTAGGTGGAAACCGGTGATGAGTGGCCCAGATCCGTCAGGTCTCTGTCTTGGGACCCCTGCTCTTGAATATCATAATCAATTACACAGACAGTGGGATTAAGTGCACGCTCAGCATGAAGGAGGGGATGCCAGACAGGGAGATCTGGACAAACTTGAGAAATGGGCTCAAGACCTGTCCATCTATCCTGCTATCGTAGACCCCAGCTGAGTGCTGAATCCAGCTCTGGGGTCCTCAGCAAAGAAAGATGTGAATCTGCTGGGTTAACACCAGAGGCGGGCTACAAAGATGATCAGGGGGTTGAAACACCTCTCCCATGAAGCCAAGCTGAGAGAGATGGGGTTGTTCAGCCTGGAGATGACAGGGCTCTAGGAATACCTTATTGAAACCTTTACAAGCTTAGAGGGCTTATAAAAGAAGGGATAGATTTATACATGGGCAAATACTGATAGGACCAGGGGAAACACTTTTGAATTACAAGAGACAATTCTATAAGATGTTAAACAGAAATTCTTTATCCAAGAGTAGTGACACACAGGAACAGAGGGCTTGGAACTACATGATCTATAAAGCCCTTTCCACCCCAAATGGTTCTACAGATCTGTGTAGCCCTCTCCATCACCTTGGTCATGTCCCCTCCTGTCTCTGGCTCAAGATCTGCAAAGATTTACCTCACTCGAACTTTACCAGATCAGTTCTCCTACTACAATGCCAAAAACTTTAGGGACAACTGATTTTCAGAACTGGGTAGGCTTTTATCAACACTATTTTGGTCTTAAATGATTGCCTGCAGGCACTGCAAATACACATTACCATCATGGCGATTATCCTAGCAAACTAATGATAAAGACTAACATAACCCTCTACTGGAGGTGGCAGCCTGAAAAAGTCTACACAAATACATCACAAATTTTATCACAAATTTTGGAAAATTTCCTTCAAATGTAGCCTAAAGATAAGATGCATCTTTACAAGAGCAGCAGCAACACCACTGATGGAACCAGTCAGCCACAGGACAAAGTATAACAGCTACTCAATCTACATGCAAAAACATTCTACGAACTGAAGAATAAAGTTCTTAATGGGAGTGCCATTAATTAAATAAAAAACCACTCTAAGAAAAGAATGTTCAAAGCTGTCAGTAGCTTTCTTATATAAAACAGTATGGCTACTTCAAAAAAAAGCATGCATCAGTATTACAGAGATTTTACTCTGGAAAGGAATGAATCCAATATTTCAGTTGAAGAAAACATGTTGAAAATAGATCAATACTATTTTCTAACATTCCCTATATCTAAAGTGACCAGAAAGTGATACAAAAGTAACAGAATAAAGTTTTTAAAAGCTTCTCTGACTGAAGAAAAATTCACTGTAATAAAATCTAAACACTTTAAACTTCAAGGATAACAGTGGCACAAATTCTTGAAAGCGCAGGAAAAGAGATTCATTTAAGGACCGTGACTTGATGAAGCTAACTGCCAACTCCCACCATTGAAGAAACAGAAAAAACAAAACAAGAGAGAGAAAAGGTCAAGTCAGAAGTTATCCAAAAGACATTAGATGCATTTCTGGAGCTGAAACAATAGTAGTAGAAGTACTAGACACAATACTATCCTTATACTGCACATTAGCACAACTGTCCCAGTTCCAGCTGGGATAGAGTTATTTTTTTCTCAGGAGAAGGGTACAGTGCTGTATTTTGGATTCAGTATGAGAATAATGCTGATAATATTAATAAAACTAGTGTTTTAAATGTTGCTAAATAGTGCTGTTACTTTAAAACAAAGACTTTTTGGTTTCATGAGCTCTGCAAGCAAACAGGTGCACAAAAAGCCAGGAGGGAGAATCACTGGGACAGCTGACCTGAATGAACTAGACAAAGGAATGTTCCACACAACAGAACACACTTCCCAATGTATAAATGGGGAGGTGTTGACTGGGAGCTGCCAGCCACTGCTGGGGAATGAGCTGGGCATCGGTCAGCAGGTGGTGACCAAATGCAGTATGCATCACTTGAGAAGTTTCTGGAGTTTATTCCTCCTTCTCCTCTTTTCATTACAATTATATTGTTATTACCATCAGCATTGCTTATCTTACTTCACTTTAATTGTTAAGCTGTTTTTAACTTAACCCATGGGGTTTAGTTTTTTCCTCCACAACTGTCCTCATCACTGGGGAGCAAGAACTGAGTGAGTGGCTGCATAGCACTTAGCTATCAGCTGGGGTAATCTAAGACAACAAAGTGCCTGTACATAACATTTTAGTCTGGAAGGATGGGCAGTACTTGTTATGCTTCATTGAACTTTTGCCCAGGAACTACAACTTCTATGCCAAACTATATGCCTGTGATGAAAGGCAGAACAAACCTCCATCATGCCTATTTTCATGTTGAAGAGTGGGAATATAAATGTTCTGCAGCCTGCCACTCACTTTCTGCATGCCCAACTCTAACTCCAACAAATATCTATTTGCATATTTAATACCTTAAATTAACATGCCCTATACATAATACAACATACAGATTCCCCAGTTTCAGTATCACACAGAAATACAGTTTAATTTGCTTGTCATGAAGACTTGATGTGCGTGGTGTATCACTATTAGAATAACAATAATAATGAGCTATCACCAACACGCACAGCAACAGTAGTTAGGCCCTCAGCGCTTTCCTCTGCAGTGGACAGCTTCAGCGCTTACAAGAGATTTAATTTCTATGTTTCAATCAGGAGTGTTTACCAAAGCTACAGAAGGCATGGGAAATATAAAAACAAGCTAATTATTTTAAACACAATGCAAATTATCATATCAGACGATGTTACTAATACAATAGAACTGTTTACAGCGAGCAACATGGTAAAACTACTACAGCCATGTGTGAAAACAAGCCAGAACAAACAAGGCACTCATTACAACCAGATTTAAGGAATATCATGTACTTACATCTTGATCTTACCAGATATCATAAGCTACCTTACTTACAACTCACAATGTTACCCGCAACACACTGGCTCTACCTACAGCAGAGCAAGGGTAACCCTTGCTCAGGGTCTCTCAACCTGAATGCCGAACATCTGTAAAACAGCTCTAACCCTAACAGCTTGATAGAAAGCAGAGAGACATGCCAACCACCATCACCTGCTGTCTTCTAATGAAGGATAGGTTACAGCATGGATGGTAGTTAACAGTATTTGGGTATTTTTAAAATATGTAACTTACACAATACCATTATCAGTTCAATTTCTGGTTTACTTTTTTATAAGCAATACTACTTGCATATAACACTACTCCCTAAATCAGAGCATTGCTACATTAAAAAACTCAACCCAACCAAAAAAAACCCTTGAAATAACAACAACAAAAAACAACCACAGAAAGTACTAGACCCTTGAGCCAGTGCTGATACTGTGTCTGGAATCACTGACAGACCTGACTACAGGCTGATCATTTAGCAAAGTAATCACCTACAAAAGTCTAAGAAAATGCAAAAAATATGCATTAAAACAATACGATTATTTAAATAAACTTGTTTTCAAAACCATTTTTAGTGGTGTATCAGTTTTGCATGGCCTGGTTTTGGTAGTGGGAGGCTACAGAGGTAGTTTCTATCAGAAGATGGTAGAAGCTTCTTCCCTGTCTGGCAGAGCCAATCCCTGGTAGCTCCAAAGTGGGATATGTTGCTTTCTGGCCAATCAGAAATGGTGGTAACACCTCTGTGTAATGAATTTAAGTATAAAGAAAAACAGAAGTTGTTGCACAATTGTAACCTCAGCCAGAGACGAGTGCAGTGAGAACACGTGAGAAAAACAACTCTGCAGACACCAAGGTCAGTGAAAGAGGGGCAGGAGGTGCTCTAGGCATTGGAGCTGAGATTCCCCTGCAGCCTGTGGTGCGGACCATGGTGAAGCAGCTGTGCCCAGGCAGCCATGGAGGTCCACAGGGATGCAGAGATCCATCTGCTGCCCAGGGAAGAGCCCCACACCAGAGCAGGGGGATGCCTGAATGGAGGCTGTGACCCCATGGGACACCTGTGGAGAGAGGGGCTCCTCTCCTATGCTGGAGCAGCCCATCCTTGAAAGACTGAACTCTATGGAAAAGTGACCCACCCTGCAGCAGTATGAGAGGTGCCATTGTCCATGGACCTGCTGCTCGTGACATAGACTCAGGGTGGAGAAATTCATAGAGAGCTCTCTTCAGTGCAGCAAGAGAATGACTCTCTCCCTGAGCAGGAGGAGCCTTGGGTGATGAACTGACCATAACCCTGGCTCCTGGCACCACTGGGGTAGGAGGGACAGAGGATGTGGGGGGTGTGTAAAGAGGGGGTGGGGGGAAGGTGTTTTTAAGATCTGTTTTTACTTCTCATTATCCAGCTCTGATCTTGTTAATGATAAACTCCATATCTCTAATTCAAGTCTGTTTTGCCCATGACAGGTATTTGGGGAATGATCTCTCCCCATCCTTATCTCAACCCATTAACCCCTCATTTTAATTTCTCTCCCCTGTCCAGCTGTGGAGGGGAGTGATAGACAGGCTTTGATGGGTGCCTGGCATCCAGTCAAGACTCAGAGCAATTCAAGTTACAAAAAAACAACCATGTGAGTTACAACAGAGTTATATCCACCATGCCTTTCTTCTAATGTTAAGGTACAATTAATTGTCTTAGCACCAGATTTGCTCTGAAGTCAAATCTAGGTTGCAACCACAATCTGAGCTTGCAACCTCAACCTGAGCAAAGAAAAAAAACCCCAAATTCTCAACAAAATCAAGAGAAACAAGCTTGTCAAACTTCATAGTTTAATTTTTTCTCAACTTTTCCACTTTCTAGCAAGTTGTTTCAATTCCAAAAGCAAAAAACCATATAATTTTATGCTACAAGACTGCAAAAAAATAATTTACTAGATGTAATTCTTCTTTTAAACTTTCTGATTTGTAAGGGAAGCATACAAAATTTCTTCTTCTAATAAACAGCTGGCAGCAGAGAATGTGACTTCATAGTGTTGAATATACAGTTCATGATCTAATATGATCTGCTTATGAAATTGTCCCTAGTGTCAGCCTATGCTTACAGCTACACTGTATTTCATTAGCAACTCCATGACTGCATTATTTTAGAGAATCATACCTCAAAGAAAGTATTAACTTTTGTTGCTATTAGGTGATGCGAATTATTTACCGTTGTTTTAGTTTGTCTTCGAGAGACCAATACATAATGGATGCTACAGGAAAAAAGGAAGATAAAAAATCTGCCTAGTCCAGACACATCAGGAATTTTTAATAAAAAGTCTAGGCCAGTTTTTCTTGTCTGCAAGTCACTGAGTAATGCACCACTAAATATAGCCAACATTGTTAAATTAAGATGTCCAACAAACCCTAAGAATAGTATATAAGGACATTATCTTACACTGTCTAGGATCTGTGCCAAACAATAATACTTAAAAGGGAACTTGGGCATCACAGGAGCTGAGGCTGCCTCATGAATTTACAGGTATGTTCTCTCAGGAGGTACTTTAGTTCTTCAAGTTTTTTCCAGAGGCTTTTAAGTTCTCTTGTAGTATTTCCAGCCATCTCTACACAAGCTTGTGACGGCTTTTACTGGTTTGCACCTGTGAGATCATTTACTACAATTCCTAAGTATCTTTGAGCTGCTTTGGATTTTTTCCCCCATTCTAACCAATAGTGAGCTGTGCGACCTATCATACAGCTGACCCACAGGATCTGAAAAACAGGTAATAAGTAAGAGTTTCTTTGCAGCTGGCAAAATGACAACTGAGAAAAGTAAAATCACCTATTACTTCTGCATTACTACCATTTTAAGTATTCCTATTTCCTTCTTGACACATTCCAGTGTGATTTCATAACACAGCACAATGGGTTAATGAATAGTGGTGCAAAGCTGAAATAACTTTTCAGTCACATAATAAAGCCACTTCAGATGACATCAGCTACAGAAATTTAATAACTGCAAAAATTCCCTCTTAGTCCATACATAATGAAAAAACACAATATATTGTGTAACTGTACTTTAGTTTGTGTCACAGAACCTTGACTTAGCATGACTTATGAAAATGGTAACACCCTCTGTACAATACTGAGCAATTAAACATAAAGTGTCAGACCAGTCTTTGTTGGCAAAGATATAACTAGATAAAAACCACTTTGATACAGTGCTTAGTAGCGTCTGATGCCATTTTCATCTCAATGACTTTAAAACTGAAGAAATAGATTTTACCTTCAGGTTGAGTAAACAGATTTCCTACTACATATCAGCTTTTAGTTTTTAAAACTGTTTCAGAGCTGGTAAATTAAATAAAAAAGCCTGGATTTGTTAAAGAACAAAACAAGTGCATTAAGATATCCATTTGAACAAACTGGTACAAATTCAGTTGTTCATGAGTTAGGTTAAGCAAGCTGCCTTCCCTCTCTGCCTCAGTCCAAGAAATAGTTTAGACATTGAAGTTTTACTACTCCAGCTACAACTATCCAGCATGAGAATAAAACCGTTAAACGGACAATTCACGCACAGGAATTAAAGCTGCAACGACCCTACATCCCTAAAACAATGCATTGATTATATCTACTAGATTGAGATTACTCAATTAGCTCAAGAACCCTAAGCAACTTCTGTTAATGCTGCTAAAGCACATATTGTCCCTACCCCCACAGCCTCACTTCTCTGTAGAATTTATTAAGCACCCTTCTCCAGAGGGTGCCATTGACAAAACAAGCCATTATGACTGCCATGAGTCAGCTGGAATTCTTCTGCTAGATAACGTATGGAATCCCAACAAGTTCAACTTCAAAACAGAACACCTTGCCCTGACACAATTTCAGAGTGCCTCACTTTTAAAAACAAATGTTAGGGATCTAAAAACACCCTCATAAGTGTCAATTATTTTACTAACAATTAACATATATTTTAAAGCTGTTCTGGAACTAGTCCTTTTTCTTGATTCTGAGGAGACAGTACTCAAAAGCATCCTAAACACATTTCTTAAGACCACCACCCTAACAGGAGATGGCTATTCAGAAAGTAAACAAAACCTGAACTCATGCTAAGTCACCGGCTGTGCCCAGTGTCACTCTGAGAACATACCTGGCTCAGTCTCTGTTTTCGGTGTTAATTCTTCCTCTCTTGAAATGCTCATTTCTGTCATTTGCTGTGTTACAGGCAAAGCGGCAACAGGCACGTTTCTGTTTAAGCACAGTGAAACACATAATTCACATCAGTTTTACATTAACAACAAAAGCTTAAACTGTCCAGACCCATTAATGAACTACTGGTTCAGTCACTATTGATACATTTTCCTGACCTATGCTTCTACTATCTTCAAAATACAATTCTTTACTCTATTTTAGTTTCCCTAGAAGAAAACAGGCAAGCCTGTAACAAATTAGTTTTGCAGATAAATAAAAAACCATTCCTTTTACTGCAGCACTACAACACCACATATCTGAATGATTTTTCAATTTACATGGCTTCATAGAGCCCTGTCAGGTCCTTTTTCCTCTGCAAACACTCACTGCAACAGGGCAGGATTGCTGCAGGCTTTCCAGTGCACTCACAGCTCATTCAACCATCACAGTACAACCTTAATTTTACCTTGTTTTTTCAGATGTGCTGCCAGCAGCACCTTCACAGTTGTTTAAGCTAGTGTCTGCTCTCTGTACAGATGCAGAGTCTGAGGTAGGACTGTTTGAACCACTGGTTGTTCCTATGTAACAAGAATTTGACAAGTTATGAACAAATCACAGAAAACACATTAATCAAATAGTCTCCTATACAGCTATGAACTATCTGCATACAATTTTCAATGCTACTGCTTATTATTTTTTACTTAAATACACTTTTACTTAATACCCAAAATACAAATTGCCTAAGAAAATGCTAACAGAAGTGGCTAAGTGGGAAAGCAAATTATGATTGAATGCCAAGCAAACCAGAACACATTATACAGAAATTATTTTTATCTTTACTGTGCTTTGAAGTAGTATTTTCTTTGAATATTTATTATTTCAGTTCAGCTTTCAGAAGTTTTCCTTCTGAAACAAAATGTTCTAATATACCTTGTAATCCTCTGTATATTTCTAAAGAAATATAGAAACCCCCAACAGTTCCCCACACCCTTACCCATTGGGCTGATTCTACCACTATTCTGCTGTCGCTGAAGATGTTCTTTGTAGCAAACTGAACACATCCCATTTGTCCTAGGATTTCCATAAAATCCACATCCTGTACTACACAGCATAGGCCCTGGGGTCTGGTTTGTCTCCTGAGTCATCTCGATGCTGTAAATAAAATCAAAAACTGCATTAAGAGCTGGCATGTCACCAAAATCAATTACAGGGTTAAAGGTATAAAGAATTAAAAGAACTTTTCAGTATGTCTGCTCACCCTGCCTCACCAAGTGATATCACCATTCTTAAAGAGGGTTATATGAACACTAATATACCATTCAAGACCGCAATTTATTGTTAAAAGTAACATCATTACGAACCTTTAAGACAAGACAAAGTGTCATCATACTAATATTGAGAAATAATATACTTGTTGAGCACTGAACTGCATGTGAAGGTAATTTGACAGCCAAAAAAACTTCCTTAAGTACCAGCTTCTGAGCACTAACAGGGGTATGCAGATTAAGAAAGACTAAGTTCATACCCACAAAACAATTCTCGCAAATAACACAGCTTATTTTTCTGGATTCCAGAAGAGCCAACAGAAAAGCCCCGCTTTTTCAGTGCTGATCTCACATAATTTTGAGGCCAATTCCACAATTAGCAGTACTTACACTCACAACACTCTTTCAAGGGAGACAACATTAACAACTCAAACAATTGAGTACAGTACGTTCTCTTACATAGCTTACACATTTACAAAAGAAAAAACACTTCTCAAATCAAGATGTGTCGAGACTTCTAAGCCCCCCAGAGCCAGTTAGTGCTAGGCATGCTAGAAATAATGTCTTCACCTTCACTGCCTGTTACTCTGAAAAGCAAGGTTAGCAGAAAACTGCATAGCAGCCAAATCCTTGACTCCCAAGGGCAATAAAACTGGAACACAGTAATCATGCATTTGCTACAAATTGAAGACATGTAATAATATTGCACTAAAATTTAAATTTAGTAGAAGCTATGCGTATGGCACCTGAAGACATTCTAGTATAAACTTTGGATTGCTGTTTTCCTATTCAGAAACTGACACAGTAAGAGATATTTGACAGCTAAGACTTGCTAGAAGTCAAAAATGCCACAAGTCAATTTGTTACAATGTAAAGAAAAATACTCCTAATTAAGAGACTCACACGGCAAGTAGTGAGTTTGTAGGGAAACAGTAGTAGTATGTAGGGAAACATACAAATGTATGTTTCCCTAGTACAACTGCATCTGACAGGTGCCTTTAGCTAAACTAAACTTTTCAGATGGCAGCAAACCAAAAGCAAGAGAAAGTAAACAAGCAAAATTTGTCTTGTCTGCTGGTGGTCACAGGACCTAATTTTCCAGGTATAAATAGCTGTACTATTTATAGCCTTATAACACCTTCCAGGTATAAATAGCATCCTTTCTGGCTACAACACGGCTTCACACTTATTCTGATACAGTATGACAGCCAAACACAGCAGTCAAGGGAACTGAAAGAAAGCCTGACCCACCTAGAGAAATCTAAAAAAATGCAGTCATCTTTGACAAGGCACAGACCTACCTATGTCTATATAACTTAGAAAAAGACTGAGCTCTGCCGTTTTGTTATTAACCAGCTAAGATGAACATGCTATCAAACGCACTGCCAACATCAACTGACCTGCTAATTTCCCAGTTCGTGCACTAGAAATTTCACCACTTACTAAACGCTGCTTTAGGTGCCCACTCTAATATTCTAGTACAAACTAGAAACTCAGCAGCTCCTTTGGTCTGCAGAAGTCTTCCACTACTTGAAATGCATGCCCCTAACGGAAGTCGTTGCTACCCAACGCTGAGCAAGTCGTGCTTTTCCAGGCTCCAGGAGGCGGCCGGGGTTTCACCCGCGTTCATTTTCAAGGCGCCTCCCGACAATGGGAACCCCACTACGGCTCACGCACCCCGACCGATCCCTTATCGCAGCTCCGTGCTGGGAATTGCCCGCTCGGCGGTGCCGCTGCCGCCGCGGTGGGCCGGTCACATGGGCGGACGAGCGCCTGCGCTTCCGCCTGTCAGGCGGCGGCGTGACGGGCCCGGGCCGCCCGGCCGCCCGCTGAAGTCAGTCCCTATTTATATCTCCCGCAGGCCGTCAGCTCCGGCGGGAGGAGGCGCCGGCGAAATCCGACTGCCCTTCCCTTCCGTGGGGAGCGGGGAGAGCGGGTGCCGACCTGCAGCCCAGAAAATGCGGCATCACCAGCCCGCCGCCTCCCGCGATCGGCGCCCCAGGGCAACCATCGCCCCACCAGTGCGCCCCGCAACCCGGGGCAGGTAGGGTTACACCCAACCGCTCCTCTTCGAGAGGAGGGAAAATAATAGTCGAAAAAGGTCTCCTTTCACAAGCACCCCCGCCGTCACCAACCCAACTCGGAGGAAGGGAAGGGTAAATCCCGCTATCAGCCCCGGCCGCGCACCTCCGTCACCCCTTCGGCCCCGAGGCCATGGCCGGGCTGCCGCCGTCCCGCCGGCCGATCCCACGCTGGCGGCGTAACGACAAAAACGAGGGCCCCAACGCGCGCCGAAACCAGCCCGAAAACCCGGGCACTGCGTTAGCAACGGGCTCACTGACCTAAATACCGAGTGGCTTCAACATCCTCCTTCCGAAGAGGGATCACGACAAACATGAGAAACACAAGAACAAAACAAAAGGAGGATACACAAAGGCTGCGCGCGTCACTCGCCGCTCACTCGGGCTCGGGCGAGCCAGAGCGCAGTGTCGGTACGGGGGAACCGAGCCGGCACAGGGCGCTCCCCAGGCGGGTGCAGTCCGACGGCTGACTCAGACAATGCGGGGGGCCCTGCCGAGCGCCCTCAGTGCCGCGCGTCTTAACTGCGTCTCCCACCCCCTCCGCCTCCTCCGCCACCCGGACACATAACACCCTCGGGACTGACGGGCTGAGGAGCGCTGGCAGCGGACGGGGTGTCCGGCCGGGCCGCTTCTCACAACCGCCTGAGTCACTGTCGGCCCCGCCGCCGGCAGGCCCCATGTCGCCGCCAGACACAGGAACCTCACTGTCTCGCCTCCTTGCGGTGCCCCGCAGCGGCTCCGCCGAAGGCCGAACGCAACGAGGCCGCCCAAGAGGAGGCCCGGGCACACCCCGGCGCGGTGAAGGCCCCGCGGGGCTAAGCCCAGCCTGCCACCCCTCACCCACCTGTTCCCGGCGGGGGCCACAAACCCCGCGGCGGGCGCTGGAGAAGGCGCCGCGGATAGCTCCGGGCGGCTGTGGGGAGAGCGGGGTTTGCGGGGGGCGCCGGGCTGGCGGCCGCGCCGCCGCCGCTT
>VZRH01000794.1:93392-221022 GCA_013397555.1 Urocynchramus pylzowi | reverse complement strand
CGGCTCCTCCCTCTGCCCGCCCGCCGGTGCATGCGTGCTGCCGGCCCGCGCTCCGTCCGTTGCCGCTCTGGGCGGGGCGGCCCCGGTGCCGCGCCGGCCGTTCTCCCCCGGAGCCACGTCACCGAGCGCGGGAGCCCCGGGCAGGGAAGGCTCCTGGCTGGTGGAGCGCCTGCTTGCCGCTAGGTGTCCGAGGGACGGAGTGCCTCAGCGCCGGCACTCGGCGGCACCTCGAGTCTGAGGGAACGTAGATTGCCTTTAAAATATAATTTTCTTGGGTATTTCTTTCTTCTTGTTTGACCTAAATTTGCCTACAAGATCCAGGCGTCTTGTGAGATGGAAAGTAAAAATGCAGGAGCATTGCCCCGAAACGGAAGAGAACTTCCAATTTAAATTGCCGATTATAAATTTAATTGGCAGTTGTCTGATAACATAGTTCTTTCACTGGTCTGAACAGCAGAGCCTCACAGAACAGAAAGAATAAGGAAATAACCACACATTTTATTTAATCCAATGATAATAAGCTAGTTCTACATGCCATTTTGGACAGAATCTTGTCCTCTAGGAGGTTAGTACCTTCAAAAATACCACGAGATTCACAAAAAGCTGCCTTGGAGACCTTTTCTAACTTGTGATGTTTGGAATGTTTGGACTCATAAAAGGAGGACGCTCCCAATGCAACCCTATGATTTTACCACAATGAGCAAAAGTATATGCGCATCCTTAGAAGACACAGCTTCAAAAGATGACGGTGATTTTGGACCTCCTGTTGTCTGCCCAGCAGCATCACAAGCAAGCTGCCTTCTGAGGAAATGGGTGACTGGTTCAAGAGACACACTTTTAAAGAAGTCTTCTCTGATGAATACATTCATTGTAGAGCAGAAACATACTGCTTCCGTTGTCTTAGAGCTGTTGTTTCCAGTTGCATGTTGTGAATTCTTCAAGAATTTGGGTACCTAGAACGTGGCAGATGAGGCAAGTAGGAAATAACTGGTTTGCGAATCTGAGCAGGGTTCCAGAAACTCCTTTGAAAGACTGTAAGCTCACCTCCTGATGAAGGGCATCTGCCCTCTGAAGAGACTTGAGGTGTAGCATTCCTGAAACGTCTTGGTGGAGATATATTGTTTTTAGACCTATATGGGGTGCCATCCAACAGAGGGATGAGTGACCATCTTTCCCACAGATTCTTCTCTAAAATGCATTGGACTACTTTATGGCATATAATTTTAGGCTTTCATCTAAGAAGGACAGTAAAGACTGCCAGTACTTTCTCCCTGCTACTTTCTTCTGTAATGTGGACATTTGAGTATCTGGCCTCTATTGTAGGGACGGAAAGAAATGTAGAGGATGTAGAGGACTACAGGGTCTTCATGTTCTTTTTCTGTGTACTACTGAAAATATTGTGAACTCCTGTTCTGAGGTACAAGAAGATAATAGTTAATTATTATTACAATTATACATATTGTAATATTAGAATTATTATTACTATGGTGTAAGTTAAGGCATGCTGAGTTGTGAACCTCTGTGACTGTGGTGAATAAGTGCCTCAATGAAGCTGGCTGTGTTGATCGTGGCCAGTGCTTCTCAATTTCCTATCGTTGTGCTAATGACACACCAGTCTTGTCCAGACTCATTTTAATCTTCAGAGTTTACTGTGCTCCCAAAGTCGTGTCAGTTCATGGACTATTCTGCATAGTATTTTCTTTGTGCAAATCTTCACATTCTGCTCTCATATCTCTAATTTTCAACTCTCAAGAGCTCTTTTTAATATATGATACTTCAATACTTTTGTACCTTTTTTTCTGATGGTGCTTTAAATAGTTTTTCATCAACAGATTATCCAGTGGCTGGCTCAGCTGCTAATGGCTGCATTACTTTAAAACCGAAATCAATGTGCAGATATAATCCGTGGTTTGATAGTCTTTACTTGTGACTGGAAAACTATATCTGACCATAGGTATTAGAGATTTCTCCATCCAACTCTTTTCTGTAACACTGCAAGGAAGAAGCCCACGTTTGGATGTTTCTGTCTTAAAAAGCACTGCAGTTGTGTTTATTTAAGATACTTAGATGATCCAAATCAGTAGTGTCCAAAGTGGGCTCACGTGAGATGATCTAATGGGGTGCAGGAAGAAAATACTAGAACTTCAGTAATGTATGTATACAACAGATAAAATAAATATATGTACACTAGGCATGTGTGCTCAAAAATGCTTTCCTAATAGGGAAGCACAAAAAAAGTGAAGTTGTAGGAAACTTTTTATGTCACACAGAAATCTAACTAATTGCTGTGTCCTGACAAATTTATCAGTGGAGACCACTGATCTAAATTATGCTAGGTTTTTTTGTTGTTGTTGTCATAGTTGGTTTTTTTTTAATGCAATAAAGAGGATAGATTATTTGCATTACTTGACCATGTATCTTCCTCTCAATTATTTTCCTGAGAAAAATTGCTATAGTGGATATCTACTTCTTTTGATAATCCTGATTGATTTTTTTTCTTTGTTTTTTTTTTTTTCCTTCCTATATTTAAATACGAGTCAGATAGGGTCATTCAGACTGCAGGGAATTTCTGCCTGGTCCAGTACTTTATCTTATGTATCTAACAATTAAAGTATTGCCCTAATTTGCCTTGTTGAATTTCTCTGTATTTTTGAGCATCTTCTAAGCAAAGACCAAACTGTACTTGTGTTGTGGTATGACCACAGGTCCTGATACAGAGAGTCTGAAAAGTGACCAGTTCTCAGTCATGGAGAATCAACAAATGTGTTTTAATTTTTTGCAAAAGAGATGAGTATTGGGAGGTGGATGTTGTAGCTTTAGTGTTGATCGGTAAAGAGGTCAGAGGGGTGAGGTAGTAGAGAAGCTGCAACATGAAAGCAGGTGAATCTGCAGCACCTGTTTTTTCAATACAGGTGAGCAGTGTCCTCATTCACATAATGATCATGATGGTGGCAGCATTCTTTTGTCTGTGTAGCTGTACAGACCCTGTTAAGCTACCCAGCTCTACCTGTGGACAGAGTGTGCCTCTCTTAATACCTTTCCTTATGACTGATGTAATTGTAAATTAGGCTTTTTTGACTGATACTAGGATGTATGTCATACAAAAGATAAATTCATCAGGGCACAGCAATCATTTAGATTTCTGTGTGACATAAAATCATTCCTACAACTTCACTTGGAGCAGTTCACCTTTCTATCTTTTCAATGCTTGTGAGGAAATTCAGATCTGTGGATTATAATTTGCTTACCACAGATATGTAAATATTTGGCAGGATATTATCAATAATGGTCTATGAATGCCCTCATTAGGTCCGAGGAAGAAAACCAATCCTTCCCTCCACCACTGCTCCCCCCCGCCCTCCCCCAAAATAACATAAGTTTATCTCTCTCCTCACAGGAGTTTTCAGGACAATACTCTTTTTGTTTTTAATTTCCTCAGAAAAATGTCTTATCTCCCTTCCCTGTACCCGAGCACTTTCATATGGTGTTCTGTGGAAACCCCATAAATATTAGAGTATTGGGTCAAAACCAACCTATAGTAAATTTTCTCAGAGAATGAAAATTATGAATATGAATTGGTGGAACCATAAAAGAAATTTACCTTTTTAAGCTGCTTAGATCCTTCATACAAAAGAGCTCAAGGAATTCTTATACCTCGAAGCTAAGACTGGATCAAGGACATAGAAAGGAATAAACTTTACATCTGCTGCAATATGAAGACTCATGCAGTACTAGCAACATTGTAATGAATAGGTTTACAGGATATTGGGTGTAGAGAAGACAAAATAATTTTATGACAAGTATGGAACATTTTAAAGGATGGAGTTTCAAAGGCATAACTGAAACTTCCATATCAGGACAAAAATGTTTCTCAGAACAAGAATAAGACAGAATACTGATAGCTTCAGAAGACTAGAGTTAATATGAGGCATTACTCAGAGTTACTGGTCTTTGAAAATTTGCTTTCTGTTTACATTTTCAACAGGCCTTAACTGAACAATAGGGATTACACTAATTTTTCACTGAAAGATGCCTTTTGTGGGAAAACTGATTGATAGGCCCTGATTCTGATAGTTATTTATATTATTATATTGTTTTATAGCATTACTTATATTGTGTATTATATGTTATTTATAGTTTTATTTGGATTTCATGGCAACATATGGATACATAAGAGTCCATTTCCTATAGTTGTGACTATAGGAAATAGTAATCATGACTTTGAAGAAGACTATTAAATACAGTTTGATTTGTAAGAAAAATAAACACATTACAAGAAATATGTTCAGATGCTTTAGGTGGACATACATTTAAATAGAAGGGCAGATTTTCCATTCTGATACACCCTTTATCTTTTTTACATCTTTGCACTGAGGAGAGACTACCTTTGAGTACTGGAAGCTTAAAAGCAATTTGTTTGGACTTTGGTTCAGTTCTCAGGGGTATCCACAAATACATGCATGTCTGCAAAACTGGATAAAAAGGGATCAGTACACAAATAATTTCTTTCTGCAAATTTAGGGGGTTTTGTGTTAAAGTGTTCTTCTGGGACAATAAGGACTGATTGAAAATTTGGTATATATTATGTAAAGCTTATCACCTTCAGTCAGCTCAAGTTGCTTGGTGAAGCATCCAGGCCTCCCGTCTAACTAAAATGCTAACATGCATCTGAGGTATTGCTTATTTTCTGGATTTTTTTAGATGTTCAGTGGCCTGTGGAAGATGGAGTTACGGTATTTCAGTGTGCTGTAGTGCATGCATGTCCATGAAGGGGCATCGTGGCAGGTACTGCAATTTAAGGTGACATAAAGACACTTCTCCGTAACCACAGGTACTTATTAGCAGAATTTCATTAACTGTTAACACTAAATTTGTACATATCACTAGATATGTACAAATTTGCAAGCACACCAGAAACCTCCAATGTCTCCATTGTATCCCCTAGTAATTCTGCTGTAACTCGCACAGAGGTTAAAACAATGCATCCCCGGAGAAGCCAGCTGTCTGATGCATAGCCAGACTGAGACAGTCTTTAAAGAACGTGGTTTGGCAAAGTTCCTATAAGCTCCACCCTGAACAGAAGCCTAATGTGTCCTTCAAGGTGTCCAAATTACAACACCTAGAGATCCATTTACCTAAAATTCTTAAAATCTTTTGAAGATCTTGATTTAAGTGACTTTTGAGAGGTATTTAGCAACTCAAGAAAACCAGGATGCACATTAGTCTAATTTCCATAATGACTTGTTTCATGTAGTGGCCAGTTTGGGCTTCTGCAAAGGGATTAATTGCATGCCAACCCAGTATTCTTGCTGTGGCAGCTTTAGATGATGTTTCCTCAATTTGTGAATGTAAAAGCATTCACAAAGAACTTTCTCTCATAAGCCATTTGCATCAGACTCTTTTCAGAACTGTCCATGTTCTTGTTTTGACAAGTCTTTAAATTCTCTGTAACTTAGTGTATTTTAAAAGCCTTGTAAATGTAAACAAATGCAGGTAATTTTGATTAAGATAGTAGCATTCATGTTTCATATCCAGAAGTAAGATATGTTTGGAAAAAACATTCTGCCACTGCTAAGAATGCAGTTTGAAACATAAAGAATATGCAGAATTAACAACTCTGAGAAAGCATTTACTTCATGGCCCTCCGAAGTCACCACAAGTCCTTATGTTACCTGCTTATTCATTTCTCAGCACTTGAAGATTTGTCTGTGCATTCCTGACCCATTTCCAGTTACCTGATGGCACCAGTTTCTACAGTTTCTAGCTTCTGCTTGTCCCTTTGATAGCCTTACTTGAAAAAAAAAAAAAAAAAGAGAGAGAGAGGGAGAATTAATTTATAGAAGAATAAGGGCAGTGTTTACCCTTATTCTTCTGTAGAATATATGATAATGGTGATACAGAAGGGAATGCAACATTGATCTATAATATTGGTACATAAAACTTGTAGCATTTTTCCTGCTGATCATCTCATTACATTTACTGCTTCTTTTACAAAACCCCCATTCTTAGCACAAGATGCATTTCTCTCCTGGGATGAAGAGGGCCTGCTGTACTGGGATCAAAGTGGGAATTACACTGAACCTTTCTAGAAATCAGGTCAATACCTAAGTGTGGATTTATGTGCTAACATTCAAACATATTTATCAAATAGACTGGGACAAGAGCATGTGTGGTGACAGTGGGAGAATCAAAGGATCCTTGGTGCTCTGCTATTAGTTTAATCCTTTGGAGACTACATCAGTGCTCACAGTCCTCTCCTTGTTAAATATTATCCCCCCTGCCAAGCTAGTTTACAGACTCATTTAAACCTGTTTCTAGATATACAGCCTGAGAAGCAGATTTACTGGTATGAATGTCTCTCCATTGCATCAGATTACTTTTTCTACTGTGCTGGTAGGTGGGATTGGCCGGTTTAGTTTGGAGGTTGAAGGCTGCAGAGGCAGGGAGAATCTCCACTGAGAGTGGCACTCAATGTGACAGTATTGAGGGAGATTTCCAGGCCTATCATGAGCAACAGTAGGGGATACCTTCCTAGACACTTTGGCTTCATTTATTAGGCTCACCAGTGGTCTTGCAAACTCAGTCACCATAGGTCTAAAAATCCCTATAATAGTCCTTTAATAAAATATGTATTCAAAAAATACAATACTATACAATACAATGCAACACAATACCATATGATGCATCACAATACAATCCAACACAATACAATATAATGCAATAAAATAATGTTATAAACATTTCTAAATCTGGGAAAATATACAAATTATCAGAATTCTAAGGAAGTATTCATTCTTTGGACATTCATGGTCTTTTCTTGCTTCTTTTTCCAGTATGTCTAAGCATGCTGTATATCATATATACAGCATATATATGGATGATCTTTTCATCCTGTTAGATTTTCAGTACCTGGGCTCTATTTATTTGTTTTTAACACTTTTTTAATTTTAGCGTTATCCTTTCTGATGGGTTTCCATTGATAACCTTTCTATTATCTTCTGGTTTCAACATCACATTTTTTTCTTAAATCTCACAGTTTATGACTAAGGCAGATTTTAAAGTTAGGTAGCCATGGGGGAGTTTACTGAACGTGTTCATATTGGACTGAATTCTTGGAGCTTTGGATTCTCAGTTCAGTAGAATTTGAAGCCCTTTCTTGTGCATCCAATTCTGTGTTCTCATAGTCACAGCAGTGGTATTTCCAGAGCATTTACAGTACTTTTTCAAACGATATTTTCTCTATCATCAGAATCCCATCAGAAAGAAGGTGTGCAAGGTTCTTTTGTACATGCCCTCTTTACAGTGTGTTCCAAAGATTCACACATAAGAGAAACTAATTATTTTTTTCCTGAAAAGAAATGCAGTGGCCAGTAGATACCTTTCTTAAATGGTCAGTTTTTAAGAAATAATTGAATATCACCTTGTTAGCCTGGTCTTGACCCTTCTTTCCTAAGAGTCAAATTGTGATAGATGAGTAATGTGATGGTTGACTCTCACAATTAAAAGGCAAATATCATGTAGATATATGTTTAGACTTAGAGTTATGTTTTACCCCCCTTGCACTGTTATCAGCGGGTGGCCTGGGTTCAGGACATTTGGGAGGGTCGGCTTGTTACTATGGCAGCACCTGACCTCTAATCAAGATTTAAGGAAGTAAGCTGTGACACTGACTCCAGTGAAGAAGGAGTTGATGGACAGAACTTTGGGAAAGGCTAAAGGGCTAAAAGGCAAAACCTCCATTGTCTGGATGAGCACATGGTGGGAAAAATCCTCTGCTCCCGTCACTGTGATATTTTCTCTATTCAGTCTTCTGTTGTATTTTTGATAAGGTTTTAATAAACCTTTTAAATTTTTTGGAAGTGTGTGGCATTTCTCACAAAACTATTTGTTGAAGGAGGTGTGGGTTTTGGTTTAAGGCAAGTTAAGGGGGTGCACAGTCTATAGTGAATTACCTCCCCTGTAGTTTAGCAGAGTCTTGAAAAGACAGTAACAATTTTGAGCACAGATAGATAAGGAATACAATAACATTTTGCTTTAATTAACCCGAACTTTTGGTTACACTAAATGGGGGTTTATCTCACCCCTATTTTTCAGCTTCACTTGATTTATCGCTTCAACATTTGAAAAGCACAACAGAGCATAATTACACCTAAGTGTGTATTTTAATATTGAAAACATTTATTTCCTTTGTTAAAAGGATCTAGCTTTTGCAACACTGCTTAATACCTATGAGCAGTGTTTTGACAAAAATGATTACTTCAGCTCATAAAACACGAAACTAAGATATAGAGTATGGGAGAGCTTAATGAAGTCTGATTTCATTGTCAAAAATGGATAAATCTGAAATATAACTAATCTGAATTTATAGTTGTGTAATCATCTTTGGTGTGGTTTTTTGTGGTTTTTTTTGTGGTTTTTTGTGGTTTTTCTTTGCCTGTTTTTGTTTGTTTGGTTGTTTTTGTTTTTTTTTTCAACTGGGAGCTTTTTATTTGGGAAATTTTCACTCCTGTGGTGCACAGAAAGTCATACACACAGCCAGTGGGTACTTAAGTATACAGTCTGTTAATAGTGTTCTGCAGGTACAACTGCTAATTTTGAAACCTCATTTCTTGACTGCCTCTTAGCCAAATGAGGAATTAGATAACTGTGGTGCAAGTTCATGCAACAGATACATCTTGATGATGTTATCTCTGACTGATTCTGTACTATAGACTTCTGGTGCATGCACCTGTAGGAGGAACAGGAAAGCAGATTTATTTTACTAATACCAGAGATATTTTGGTGGAACAAGAGTGATTTTTTAGTACAATATAGCAGACTTGCTATATTATATTTTTTTTCCTGGCAAGGACAGAGATACCTGTTTGCAGACTTAACTCTAGCACTGGCATCTTGTGATCTGTTTTGATTCACTTGGCAATCTCAAACTTCTTCCCGTGTCCTCTGAAAATTAAGAAACCATTTGGGATCAAAAATGCTTTTCCAATGTCAGTGAAAAAATGCAGTCATTGACAAAAAAGAGAGTCAAGAGTGGATGTGTAGGATGGGGTCACCAGGGAGAAGGGACATCATACAGGGAACCTGTGTACCTGTGTGCTATTGAGACAGTGCAATTCATGAAGGCAGACTGGGCTCTACTTGCCTAAATTCCAGCTAACAGGTCACACCTTCCACTTTCTGTTTCTTCCACAGGACTGTTTGTCAAGTACAAACTGGGACAATGCTGAGGTCTGGGATTCTTCTTGGCATTCCACATCACTTGAGGTATAAAGTGCATAGCCCAGTTAGTTGACCTGCATACTACAGCAATATTGGAGCCATATTGAGGAAAGTGAAACTGAAGCCAATTCTTGATAGGATCAAAGCCAGGGGTGAGGAAATTGGTGTGCTTAGGAAATCGACTGAGTTACTCAAGGGACCAAAAGAAACAACTGTGATTGTCATAAGTCTCAAAATGATGACCTCAAAGTAGTTAAAATTACGTAGCTGAGAATAAGGAATAGTTATTAAAGGTGACAGACAACAGAGGAGCACAATTAGCCCTTATATTTTATAACATATATTACTTGTGTCCTTTTCTAGTTGATTGTGAAACTCTAACTGTCTGTAATGGAGCAAAATATAAACAATATGATCATTGCATACTTGCAATTAGGACATCAGAATGAGGCCAAAGATAGAAAACTGCAGTAGTTACTAAGCCTAACCAGAACCTTGTAGAAATACCTGTGGATGATACCAAATACCAGTTGTTCTCTTTTGGGGAAGCTGGTTTTATGGCAAATAGATAAAAAAGATGAATATTTCTTCCCAAGGAAGGTACCAATGATGCACAGGTGAAAGAGCATAGAAAATGACAGTAACAGTCTCAGGGTATCAGGACAACTGAACCATGAAGAGATTATAGTTTGCATTTTTCCATTCTCTGTCTCTCTTTGCAATTCTTTGGGAAAAACTATCAGTGTTTTGTTAATATAAAAAATAGTGTGGTTTACCCTCTAGACTTGAGGCTGCCTATCCCAGAACATTTTAAATGTAGTCTAAGTGTCATTACTGGTAAAATTCCAAAATAATACAAAGTAATGAAACTGGTAGTGAGAGGAAAATACAAAAATCTATGGAAATTCTGCCTACAGATTTTCTTGTTGTATCTCTTGCTTGTAGCTTCAGCCTCTCACAGGAATTCACCTGGAAAACCTTGATGAGTTTTCAGTCATGACACCTCACCATGTCCTGCAAACAGACACTTAGAAAGTTTTGTGTCTGAGCATTGGATATTAATCCCTTCCCTCTGCATAGCAAAATTAACCTTCTAAATAGGTTCTGTGACTTTGCCCTGTAGCAGAAAGACAGGAGAGTGGCCAGACCTTTCATTGGGTACAGGTAAGCCCTGATGTCAGCCAGAGCACAAATAGCTGGGTGTCTGTGAGTGGTTAAGCTGTGAGTTCAGCAGTTCAGAGCAGCCTTTTGGTGACTACCTGCTGGAGAGCTGATTTACACTACCAGCAAGACAATATTATAGGAGCAGGAGGGAAGGTCCTGAACTGTTCTTCCTTTGTGTTTGCTCAACAGCACAATGGGAAAATCCTAACTGTGTTTGCTTACCCACAGCCTAACCAGCTTAGCTGGCTTTGTTTCAGTTTAGACATCAGTGATCTTTCAAAGGTACTAAACTGTACTGACTGAGCTACACTGCGTGGAAAATAATCTTGTTTTTAGGTTTCTGGCCTGAGCCCAGATTTTATAAGTCTAGTGCATAGGCAGTAGCAATGGGGTAAGTTAGGAGAAGTTTTGAAGATTATACCAGTTATATTTCTGTGGAGATCCTGAGAATGGCACAAGTGACTTGAGACCTCTCTATCTGGGAGTATACCAGAAGATTTCATTTATGTTTTATCGTGGGATTTTCTAAGATGTCTCTCCCATAAACTTTACTGAAAACAGGATCATGGAAAGGCAGTGGTGAAGTACAGCATGGCTCTGTTTTCTGCTTTCACACAATGGCTGGGGCCTGCCTAGGATTCTTGCCCACTAGCATGTGGTGACCAGAGCATTGCTTTCCCATTTTCTTCTTTTCTCATCCTCCTGCAAAGGATGCAATCCTCCACAGTAGAGGGTCATGATGATTCTGTCCCTCTACCGCTCCTGTGATACAGAAATCACAACAACCCTGCCATTTAACCCACACATTTCATTCATGTCAGTAGGAAGGCTCTCTACTTGTACTTTAGAGCAGCCCTGCAGCCATTAGAAAATACATTGGAAAAATTTTTTAAAAGCCCCTCCAAAAAAAGATGTCAGAGCTTATGGCTTTGAAGCTCAGCCTGGCACATCCACTGCTTAATTGATTTATTTTACCATTCTCTGTATAAAGTGAGATCCAGCCCACCTCTGATTTTTGCTTTTCTCCAATTGCCTTGATGCTGCCTTTAAATATCCAGGGATTAGTGAACAATTCTAGCTTGACTTCTGGCTGAGAGGATGAATGTGAGTGCACTGATTTTTGCTTTCCAGTTTGCAGCTGTCTTGTAGCTAGTCTGTGCTCTAGGAAAAAAAGCAGACAAAGAATTGGCTTGTCTGCATGCCGCTGTCTTGTCTTGTGTCCAGAATTGGGCAGGAGGGTGGTGGAAGGGTTTCTATGCTTTTGGCTCTCATCTCCCCTTTGTGCAAGGACTCTTCACATTTCGACTGTAAAATTTGTCATTCTTGTTAGTGCTTGTGCCAAACCAATGTGTAAGTGACTTTAGGGAGGTTACAGTCAAGAACCCTGGCTTTTATTAAGGGTTTTGAATGGATTGCTGGCTGCTTACAGGCTAAAAACTGCAGAGAATAGATATGCAGGGCCCATGGGCTGTATTTGTATACTTTTGTGTGGCGTCTTCCCTGGTGCCAGTGTCCGGATATTCTGCATGCTCCTATTCCTCTCAAAATTTCAAATCAAAATTTCAAAGTATTTCTTATGGTATAGGCAGTGGGTTTTATATTTTTGGACTAATTTCTCCTCCCCATGTTTTAACCATGGTTTATACTTTGGAGGAAAGAAGCAACTCATTCCTGTCAGGTCTAAAATACCTTTTGGGAAGGCTTTTTGTGATCCCTTCCTTTTCTGTTCTTTAGCTATGGATGTCAAGCCCCATCCCACTGTAGTACAATTAATTATTTCTTCTCTTAACTCTGGCATGTAAAAATTCCTCTCTCTTTGCCTTCCTGTGGTCAGGGTAGTGTGAAATGACATCACATTAGCAGGGTATCAAAGTGCATAGGTGGGGCACAAGGGAAGCCAACCTGTGGTAAGGTAGTTAAGGGCTGACTAAAGGTTCAAGTGAGGCTGGGCTCACACCCTATCAATTGAAGGAGTTACCTGGCAGCTCACAGGAGCTGGTGGTAGAAATAATCCTGTGGACCATTTTTCTAGAAAACACAGCATTATAAAAATGTGCATTAAACTGAGTCCCCAAAGGGTGAAATGATAAGAACAAAACAGCTGCATAAGTTTATATTAATCTTTGATGTACTGTCTTATTGCAACATGTGGAATATGTAAAAGCTTTCTTAAGAAAGGATGTTCTTTGATGTTTGATCTTTGTATACTTTCAAACCTAATCAACAAG
The DNA here is from genome assembly GCA_013397555.1 of Urocynchramus pylzowi. NCBI lineage: Eukaryota > Metazoa > Chordata > Aves > Passeriformes > Fringillidae > Urocynchramus > Urocynchramus pylzowi. Next base: position 208,411 of record VZRH01000794.1, on the reverse strand, counting down.
AAGGGAGATTTAATCTGTGAAACAGATAGCAGCTAACAAGCAAACTCTAAATGATACCCATGTATCAGAAAAATAAATCCTTGTTTAAGTTTAGGGCATGACATGCTTCAATGATCTCAAATCTAGGGGGAGGTTTAACAAGGCTTGGGAAGCAAGGATGTTCACTGATATTGGACACAAAGAATGCAGAATTTATGTGACATCTGGTAGAACTCCCAAGATAAGGGAGAAACTAATAAAACCAACTCAGCAACTGTGCTGAAATTAGCTTTGACTGGGTAAAAGGTAATTACTGCAGGGGAATCTGTGACCACCGGCTCACAAACCCAAGAAGCCCACTGACTCAAGAGAAGAGGAAGACTGAGCATGCAGACTAATTAGCATGGGAAGCGAGAGAATCATTAACCAGTAGAAGATAGGACACTAATTAATAAGAACTATGTAACAAATATGTATTGTGGCATTGTGGCAAATGAACACTAATTCCTTTGTTTCCTAAAATGTATAAATACTAAAAAGCTTTAATAGTTGGAATGCTTGATTTGTGGAATCCCACCAAGCATCCAGGCTTGTGCAACCTTGAAATAAACAATCAATGCCTCTCTAGAGTGTGTGATTATTGGCTTGTTGCACACCAGGTAATGAATCCATTTCTTGCAGACAACAGTCTGTTAGTAAATAGTCTGTCATCCCTGAGTCACTGTACATGACTGCATCAGTAACAATGACTTTTTCTTCCCCTTAAAAAAAAATGCTTATATTAATGATTTTCAGTATATGGTACCACTTACATTACTGAAAATAAAATTTTAGGTAAAGTCTTACAGCATGCTGTAACTTAAGGGATCACAAGACCATTAATTCATGCATCATTTCATGTCTGATATAAGTTGAATTCTTACTGATTAAGGGAATGAACAGGACCTGTCTGTTAGTGCTTATCACCCACTGAAGAATCTTAGCATCTGCTAACAGAAATTTAGATTTTTATGCAAATTACCTGTGCATCATCTTCATCGGTGTCTCTTTGCTCAAGAGCTCCAGTGTTACACAGATTTTTTTAATATGCTTTTTCTAAGATCACATGAGCATTTCCTAATTTTCACACTTTTCCAGTTCCAGTTGATGGTGAAGCAAGAAGCTGGAGATATGCCCATGAATATATATTTAGATGGTGTGTCACAAAGAGTCACCCATCTTTAGATTAGCAGATTGCTTTTGCTGAGCCTTGTGCATGCTCACCTTTTCAGAAAGGAGAAAAGCTTTCTGAGGAGCATTTGCTGTTGTTGAGTGGTAGTGGCTTCATTCATCAGCAGAAGTTTGCAAGACAAGGCAAGGGGTCACAGGAGACGTTCTTGTACTGAAAATGCTGTGGTTTTCAAGTGGCAATGATTAGCAGTGATTAGGTTTTCAATGCAAGGACAGGGAGTTAAAATATAGTCTTCTGGCAAGAAGGTTTTGTGGTTATTTTATGACTTTCAAAAGTGAGATCTAATTAGTGTACCTTTCCATGGTCACTGTAACAAAAACACTTTGCTCATCTTTAGGTACAGGGAGGCTTCACTGAACTTTGAACTTTGCAGAGTCGTGTCAGTTTTTGCTTTCTTTTCCCCCACTAAAATCAATTAGAACATTAAAAAAAATTAGTGTTTTTCAAGGTTGTCTTTGAAGCCCAGGTTTTGCAAAAAATTATGCTTTCCATACAACCAGAAACAAAGCTTTCCATAAAGTCTTAAGTGGATACTTTGTAGCCCAGAAACTTCTGAGAAGGAAACATCAACTTTGTGAAATGTAGTGTTTGAAAGTCAAAGTTGCTAAGGTAGATTTAGTTCAGGCCCTTTGAGGTTAGACTTTATGCTACCAGCTTTAATTACATGTTTTGCTACTTAAAATTTCATCTACTGTCATGCTAATGTTAATAAACCTTTCAGTGTTTGATTTTAATAGTCCCTTACCCTCCAACTGTGGCTGCTCTACATCCCAGGAATTCTCTTTGGGCCTCCACCTTGGTTGATGGCCATAAGCTCCCTCTGAGCTTATCAGAGACAGTGCTCCTTGGAAATTCTGCTGCCTAACCAGCTGCTGTTTTCTAACACCTTGGAATGTTATTTACATATAGTATTTGTCTGGACGAAACAATATTATATTTACTGGACTTCTAAGGAAAATTCCAACCCAGATTATGGCCAGGAGGAGGACTGACAGACAACTACATCTAGCTCTAAGCAGTAGTCCTGGATGATGCTCTTTGAGCTCTGCTGGGTCACAGCAGCTACCCCAGCACCTCCCTCCCATAGCAGCATCCCTTGGAATTCAGCAATTTTGCAATTTACAGCCCTCAGGCCACCAAAACCTGGCATTAGGGTCTGTGCTGATACTTCCTTCATCAAAGTTCAATCCCCACCTGTTAAGAGGTGCAAAGACATCCAACATGAGTATTTCATTGAATTTGAGGTGGATTTTTAACAGGTATATACCTCTGTACATACTTCTTTGTGCTTGTATGCATGCATGAATCGATTTGAATATGATTTTCCTTTGTTTGTTTCATTCATGTAAAAGGTAATATGGTGAACCTTACATTGAACTTTGTTAAGTTATGCTTTTGGAAATTTATATTAAACCTTTTTTCTTAAAAANAAAAAACCAAAACAAAAAAAAAAGAACTGTGATGATGATTCTTTAAGATACATAAATCACTCATTCATGACAGATGTGGAGAAAGCTGAAAAAGTGGGGGCATAATTCTTTGGGATTTTCAAAAAGGAAGCCACCCCTTAAACTAAATAATTGTCTTCTTGAGATCTCCTGACCACCTTTCACAAGGGTCTTTAACAGAGATAAGGAGTCCTGATGCTTTTCTCATTATTTGAATTAAAGGAGTGGCTGCTGGTGGTAGAAGCCCAATTGACTTGAATTTCCTGAAACGCTAAACAACAAAACCACAGACATGTAGTGCAGCTTGAGCTCCTGGCCTCTCTTCTTTGATGACTTATAGCATGCTCTCCTTTTCCTCTCCTTTTCCAGTCTGAGAAGCTGAGTATTAAACACGAAGGTGCTCAGAGAAGAATCAAAATCCCAGGCCTATAGTACTGTATTTTTTTTAGTTCATTCTGCCAACGAACACAGGCTTTATTCTTGCAGCAGCTTTTCATTTGCTTTTAAGATGGATGGGAATTGCAATCAGCCTTTTCCTAGTTCCCTCTCAGTGCTGTTTGAGGGGATGCTGTCTTGGACCTCCCTTATGAGGAGCTAAGCACTCACACTTTTCAGGAGCTGCTCAATTTCTCAGAGGACACAGACCATGTAGCAAATGACAGAGTATTTTTCTAATGAAAAGAATATGTTGGAGGAGAAAATAAATTACTACTTAAACAAGGCCTTTGAGATTGTTCTTAGAGAAACAGACATTGGAAAGGAGGAACAATAAGAACATATTTTTTAAATCAAAATCTCATGGAAAAAGATCTTTGTGGTTGAGGGGATGGAATACAGACTCCAGTTTCACCAGCTGTAATTAAACCCATAAACTTCTGTTGTGATCTGATTAAAAAAAAATATCCAGAAATCCTTATGGAAGTCATTATTCAACCTCTTGGTGCACCACTGAAAGAGAGAAGAAAGCTCCAGTGTCACAAGTTACTCCACACGGACAAACTCCTTTACCTTCCATGAGTTCCACTAATTTTATTAATTAGTAGGGTAACGTTGTTGTCTTAGATGTGAGCTTGTTACCTGATGCATAGCACCAATTCACACACTGAGGTGAGGTTTTTCTATCTTTTATTCTAAGTTTTATTCTAAGCAGGGAGCTTGGTGGTGACCCATGAAATGCTGGCTCACGGATCATTAAAACTTTACACTATTCATACATTTTAACAATGTATAAATCAGTTTTCATTGGTTACAAATACATAACTTTTCTCATTTTTTAAAACTCAAACCACTATTTATTAGTTATATCTCTTGTTTCCTATGCTTCTTAGTCTGCAGGTGCAGTTGTTCCCTTCACTTGAGTCTGGGGGCTGTTTTAAATAGGTGGACACTGAGTCAGTGGCTATGATGACTCGCTGCTGGAATTATCTTTCCCCCAGTTTCTGCTCCGTTCTGCTGACTTTACCCTGATGGGTCTCATCCAGATACCCCATTTACTTTGGGATTGCCATCAATTTCCCTTAAAGCAAAAGATTAGCCAAGCATACAACATTCACAGTGCAATTGCTTAATCATAACTGTCTAGCTATAGCTACTGATTAACAAATAAAAGTTTGGTTCAAATTTTTTGCTTAAATCTTGCTGGGCTTGACATCAAGGTCTTAAAGGGACATAACTGGCAGCTTTGGGGAGCATCAGTGCTTGGTCTCTGCTTTTTAGTTTATTGACATAGATACATTGGCAGCAGCACAAGTGTGGGTTGATGAGTCAAGCAGACGGAGGAGCTTTGCCCGGCCCAGCGCCTGCAATGTGCTGCTGTAGTGATCTGCTCCCTGCCTCACTCTGACACTGTGCAGCATGGCTGTGTGGGCTTTGCCATGCATTCAGGGAGCTGAGGAGTGCTGGCTGCGCTCCCCAAAACTGTGCTTCAACACAGTGGGGTCCTGGGTCCGCATCAGCCCATCTGCCATCCCCATCCAAGGTGTACCTGTCCATCCTGCTGCAGTGACTTGCAGCATGAAGGCCTCAAATATACAGGCAGGCAGTGTCAAACCATGAGTAGCTGCAGAGATTTCCCAGCATTTATAATGGGATGCCTGTATATAATGAATAAGGATCTACCCTTTGAACTTTCCATCTGTGCAGGTAAGAGATGTGTTATGAAAAGGGTACCCTTTTGGACCATTATAACTTTAATAATGCCTTCTTTAGCCTTCTCTTTTTTGAAAATTCATTGGCAGACATTGTCTCAGGAAAGAGAGAGACCAAGAGCAAAAGATGTCCAGTGAAAGGGGTTTTATTTTCTTGACTTTCTGTCCATGAAAGAGTTCATTGTTCCACCTCCATGGTTCATTGCTGCTTGTAAAGAAAGGAGCAAATTATTGAGTGCCAGCAGAGGAAAAGAATGGTATTGAACTGAGATGAACAGATCAACTGATTTCTTATCTGTCTTGTTCTTGTCATGTTCATCATGACAAGAACAAGACAGATAAGAAATCAGTTGATTTGTGTTTGATGGTTGATGTTGTATTTTAATGTTCCAGTAGTGGCTGTGCTGTCTCTGATGCCTTTTGGAACTCTTTGTACTTTGATTTAATCAAGAATTAAAGCTTTAAAACAGATTCAGTAAGGCCCTGGGGAGAAGAGCTACTTGTCAGCTGTGATTACATTTAATTAGTACAAGAGTGAAGTTTTGAAGTGCCATTTTTCCCCTTAATCTTAGCTCACCAAGCCCTATCGAGTCTCTTTGGAGTTTCCTATTCCATTTTGGTTCTCTGGGTTCTGAGTTACACTATACTACCATGTTTCTGATGTGAAGTTTTGTAGCAATCCTTGCTGACACAGAAAAAGATATAAACCCAGCCAATATTAGGAAAAAAAAAATCATGTTGCATGACCAGGTCATAGCAGAATGGGCAATATAATAAGGAAAAATTTACTTTGTGGATGAGTATTAATTGTACCTGGGACTTTTGTGCATGTTGAATTTACTTAGTGGTAACCAAAGCTGCATTGATAAAGAGATCTACACTCAGCAGTGTATTCCTCTAGTTTAACATGATTGCCAGCTGCTATTTTGCTGGGGTCTTTTGTGCTTCTGTGCAATCAAAAAGTCTGAATGATGAGGATCAGAAAATTTACATTCAAAGTGCACCAGAGCTTTCCTGGAACACTGCTGCTGAACATTATACAATATCTGCAAACATGTTTGATAACCTATGTGAGAACAATGAAATGGAGGGAAGAGGCTTGTCTTTGGAGGAGTTACACATGGAGGACAACCAGCAGACGAAACCTGGGAATCACTGAAGAAGGGAAATTGATATATTCAGGGAGCTGGAAATGTATTGCAGAAGCAGATCTGGTTAAGTGAAGTAACAAAGCATGCTTGCATGCTGCTCTTTCACTTCTTCCACTTTGGTATCTGACTGCCTGTATATTAACCTGAAGCAGCAGGCCCTGGAAACCCTGTGCATGAGGAACAGCTGCCCATAAGAATCTGTGACTGAGAAACTCCAATAACACTGCTTCAAAGGGAAGAAAAATTCAGGGCTGTATACAGACAGTCTTCATGGAGCTGGGCTCTGGGAAGTGTCCAGCAAATTTAGGGGCTGGAGAGGAATTTCCTGCCACTCTGCAAAGGATCTGTACAAGGGCTGGTGCTGCTGGGCAGAGAATTTCCTTTTGACAGGCATGAATTATTCTGCCTCCTCCCAGAGGCATGCCTTGAAGTGTTATAACCATTCAGCTAGTGATTCCTTTTGTAGTGAAAACAGTGACCCATGGAAACTGAGTTGCTTTGATTCTTCTGGAGGTGAAGGTGGTGCTTTATTAACTCCTTCAGCCTCTGGAGTTCCCAAGGGGGTTCCAAAAGGTAAGAAACCTTGAATCCAAAAATTTAGATTTTCAAACCAAGATCTTTCTGATACTACAGAGCCCACATTGTTCACACAGCATGTAAGCAGTTACACTTTAAGAGAGAGCTATTGTTTGTGCAAATGTAATTTAATTTTCTCGTTTTGCCCATTAAACCAAATGCTACTGCCCAGAAACAGCTGGAAAATCCCATTTTACAAAGCATGAGGAGAAATTCCATGGACAGTAGTCTCTCTTTGGGCTAATTGGCCAAAATATTTGAATAAAATAATGGCATGTGACTTCAATAAGGCACACTGAAGGTGAAGCCAAATTGTGTTCTCAGGAGACCTTGGCTAGTGGGTCATACCACATGAATTAGGACACCTGACCCAATATGCTAGTCAAGGTCTCTTTTGCCAAATGGATGTATTCATGTCTGTGTGAGATGTCCCTGACACCATATCCCCAGCAATTCTCCTTTAGGAAGTGGCATCTCCTTGTTCACTGAGACTTGCCTGGAGAATTAATGTCTTTCTTCTTCTGCAATGCATCCTGAAAAGTGATCCTTGATGTGTCATATCAACCCCAGAAATCAACTCTGAAGTATTGGCTCCAGTATTGTCTGAAGCACCAAATCACTGTAAAGCAAAAGCTGTTTGAGTGCTGCTACTGTGTGCCTGCTCAGATGGTATACTTACCATGAAGTACATAATCTTGATGTAACTCAAAGAAAGCAGAAGGTTCTAAGTAATTTTCTGTGTTCAGTTGGCTTCTGTTGGTGTCACTGACATAAATGGAGTTGCACAAGTGAGATGTACATATTCATTTCTACTGCTCTAGAATACTTTTTAGAGAATTTGTTTTCGTTTTTGATATGATCCCCAAACTAGAATAATTCTGACCATGACACTAGAATTTACTTCTCTTTAGAAAATAATATTATATAGGCATTTTATGTAGCAGTCTGTGTGTAGTCCTGCTTTTTTGCACCAAAGCTCCACTTTTAAGCTGGTGGTGAAGTCCTTTAACATTACAAAAATATCTCAGAAAAAAAAAAAAAAAACTACCAATCCTAGACTAATTATAAGTTGTGCTGGCATCTCAGTTCTTCCAAGTTATGGCCTAACTACAAAATGGCAAGATTTGTATATTGACATAAAATGCCACAGACCAGAGTTAGAGCCATGTCAGGGTATGAGGTTGAGCTGCCAGGCTGGCTGAACTCCACTGCTGTACTCAGAGATGCTGCTAGGTCAGCAAACTGCCAATTTCCTGCATACTAATTCAGAAAGTCTGTGAGCAATTGGCTGGAAAATGCAGGATATTTATCTCACTGTTTCATTATTGCTTCACAAGAGTCACAATTCTTTTTCTTCATCAGTGGTGGTGGGCTGACCCTGGCTAGGTGCCAGGCACACACCAAAGCAGCTCTTTCACTCCCCTCTGCAGGTGGACAGGGAAGAGATAATATAACAAAGTTATATTCATGAGTTGAGATAAGGACTGGGAGAGATCACTCATCAAATACCATCATAGGCAAAACAGGCTAGATTTAGAGATATTAAGGATTTATTACTAACAAAATCAGAGCAGGATAATGAGAAGTAAAACAGACCTTAAAAGCACCTTCCCCTCATGCCTCCCTCCTTCCCAGTTCTACTGCCTACCCCAGCAGCACAGGGAGATGGGGAATGGGAGTTGTGGTCAGTTCACATGTTGTTTCTCTCACTGCTCAGGGTGGAGTCCTTCCCCTGCTCACCATGGCATCCCTCTCACAGGAGACAGTTCTCCATGAACTTCTCTGATGTGAGTCTGTCCCACAGTCAACAGTGCCCCTCAAACTGCTGCAGGGCAGGTCACTCTTCCATGGGGTGCAGTCCTTCAAGGACAAGCTGCTCCAGCATGGGCTTCTCTCTCCACAGATCTCCCACAGAGTCACAGCCTCCCTTCAGGCATCCCCCTGCTCTGGTGTGCGGCTCCTCTGGCAGTGCCTGGAGCACCTCCTGCCCCTCCTTCCCCACTGACCCTGGTGTCTGCTGGGCTGTTCCCATCACATGTTCTCCTTTCACTCTTCTCTGGCCATGATTACAACTGTGCAATGACTTTTTTTGTCATTTGTAATTTCTAATTGGCCCAGCCTTGGCCAGCAGCATGTTGGCCTTTGGAGCTGCTTGGCATTGGCTCTCCTGGACATGGAGGAAGCTTCTGGAAGCTTCTCACAAAGGCCACCTTGGTAGGCCCTTGCTACAAAAGCTTGGCCATGCAAACCCAATACAAGTAGTTAAGTGAGGGAAATATTAATTTTAGGGCATGAAAGTAAAACCAGACTGCCACTCTGGGCACTGTTAAAAAGCAATGCTGAGATTACAGTAACAATGGGGAGCAAACTCCTTTCTTCTCTTCACAATTTTCTCATCTTCATTTCATTGTCCAGCTTTCTTTGTAATGAGATCCATAATTTAATGAAGAGCAGCTATATTTACTCAATTGGACTATGTGAGATCAAATTACTTTTTGTCTTACAGTTAGCTGCTGCTTACTTATTTGCTGTACATTATGTAAGGCCACAATTTCAATACTCTCCCCAGCTGCATGAAAGAAGACTGTGTGTGTGCATGTGTGTGTTCAAACTGTCTTTTCTCTGTGTGTGATGAGTGAATGCCAAGTACATTGTCTTCATTACCAAAATACAGTTGGATAAAAACAATGCAATATGCAATAATCTGTTTTTCACGTGCATGAGGTGTGCAGGCAGACTTATTTAGTGCAGCTTAGCAGCCCAAGCTTTGAAGATTTGCTCTGCAGTGTCTTGACACCAAGCTTTCTGTAAACTAGATTGCAGGCTGATGCCTTGTTATTTATTGGTGCAAAATGTAAAGACACCAAGTATCTTTCTCATGAAACTCCCTGGGTAAGAGGAAGCTGGTGTGACTGCTATGATCTTGCAGTAATGAGTATCTCCATTGTGGGAATGGAGAGAAATACAGCAATTAGAAACTTGCAATATCTGGTTAATAATCAACCTTAGCTCCGAATCTGAAAATGATTGTTAATTTTTTTAAAATCAGAACACATATTCAAAGTTCAGGGCTCTTTACGGTCCTTCTTTGAATTGATAACATGAGAAAATAAAACTCTGGGCAATTTTCATCCTCCAAGGCTACTCACTCTATTTCCTCAGGAACACACAACTTGCTTGGACTCTTAAAAGAAATCTTGTAAATATAAACTATTAAAGGTGAAGCCTAACCTACCATATCAGCACTGTTTAACTTGTACTAATGGCTGATCATTTTTACAGCTGTCAGTGCAGTTCTTCTGTGACCCTCACCAGTACTCACAGTCCCTTAGGGAACGGTATTTTAAAACAAAAGCAGTACTTAACTCTTGGAAAAGTGACAAGCCTCTGTAGAACCATAAAATTACAGACAGTTTTGCACAAGTGTCTATTGAAAGGCCGCAGAACACCCCTCCTTCTTCCACGCAAAACTGAATAAAAATTTTCTGCCCATACCTCTTCCCTTCTTTTAAATCAGAAAACAATGTGGTTTTCTCTCTCTTGAGTAAAATTTATGTTAAGAAGGTGTGCACATCAAGTTTGTGTGTCTAATGACTTGGGAACTATTTGTACTTACATTCAGAACATGCTGGAGTCCACTGAGGGGCGTACATTGTGTGTACTTTAGTATACATGAAAGGAGCAAAATAGAAATGTATTTGGCATATGTCTAGATGTCATTTACTGTGGTTGAGCAAAGAAAGCATTAAAGGTGCCAGACTACATTTCTGACAAGCATTTTTTAGAAAATGTGCAGCAGAAGTGTGTTAATATCAAAGTTCAGAAGAAATCAAGCCTGTTTGCAGGCTGACATTCCTCTTAAAGAAAGTGAACTGGAAAATGTTTAAATCTCATGAAGATTTCCTTATCAATATTTAAGAGGAACAGTTACAGTGTGTAATACACACCTTTCTCTCTCCTAAGTATGTGTACAATATGTTTTATATTATGTATAAGTCAACATAGCAGTTGAAAAATTGACAGTAATACAGTAATATTTTAAGATATTTTGAACATTCCAATACTTTATCCCTAGGTCCTTGAACTTCCTTTCTGAAGTATTTTGAAATTTTGGGTTGTTTGCCATTCAAACTAATAAAAAAATTGAAGATTTTTCATAAAACTGCCACTGCTCAGTACTAGTGATGACTGCTTTATTGAAAGAGCTCTGGTGGCAATTAGAGATAAGATATAACACTTCAGAGAAAGTGGAAGAAACTGATTTGAGACAGCTACAAACTGAAAAATATAGCTCAGTTGGTCAGAGCATGGTGCTAATAATACCAGGATTCTTGGACAGGCCATTCACTGAAGAGTTGGACGTGATGATCCTTGTGGGTCCCTTCCAACTCAGAATGTTCTGTGATTCTGTAATATAGTGCTCTTGAGATTCACAATAAAAATACTGTCTTGCTTTCATATGTACAGTGAATTTGTTATAGAGGATAGCTTAAGACTGGACAAAGAAAATGGCTTTCCTCTCTACTGTTTTTCTGATTCTGATACCATGTGCTATTGAGCTATTAAAATAAGCTTTGAGTGCTCACCTTCAGTTTCCAGCTCTATATTCAGTAATAGCAGAATGTGAGGCATTACTCAGTCTCAGGCTGCTGCCTGGAACTAGTGGGTGTACTGTGACCTGACACAGTCAGAAAATGATCAGTCCTGATTCTGAGCCTCCCCCCAAGGCCACCGTGTAATTTAGAAGGTACTATTGAGTAGTAAGATTTTCCTACCTTCTTTACTGTCAGGTAAGGGCAATTTTTTCATGTAGAAAGAGGATGGAGGCAACTAAAGATTTCAGTTAAATTAAATGCTGAATCACCTCAGGGCAAATGTTAAACCACACAAGTTCTGCAGAATTCTATGGCATTGTCACCTTTGTAGTTAGAGGAGAGAGGTTCAGGTAGGGAGGGAATCTAGAGTCTGGTTCTTGGCACTTGGGCTTCAGCATACTGAGCAACTGGCATGGTCTAAGTGGCATATTTTTTTTCAGGGCATGCAATTTCATTTTGAACAACAAGTATAGATTGTAACAGAAAATACATTATGCAGGAAGCTACCTGTGTGCTTGAAACCAACATATGCAATTACCCATGGATGAAACTGACATTTTAAGAATGCAGAAGACTTGTCCAGTTACACAAATCTTTCAGTTTTCATTGTAGAAAGGCTTAAACAGCAAGAGAAAACCTCATTTTTTGACTTATTGGGGGCTTTTTAATACATTCTTCTTAACATTTCATAGATGGACTGCATGAGATATAGCAACATTCAGGAAAGCCCACTGTTCATCAGTAATGGTTCAGTCATGCCTCCACTGGCAGAAGTCAGTTGCTACGCTTTTGTATAATTCTGATTTCTTTTCAATAGCTGCTCACCAGCAGCCATTTGGTTGTATACAGAGGTGCTCTGAAAAATTTTGAGGATGCTAAAAAGTGCTGCCTTTGCAAATCTGCTCCTTTGCTGGGGCATTTGGCAGGAATGATATGGCAAAAGTGAAAATAAAAGGAAAGAGACTTAAAGTATACCAACGACAGGCCAAGGTGATAATGCCATGAAATTAAGCAAAAGCTGCACTTTTAAAAAGGTTTCTAACTAGAGAAGGGTCAGGCTTGTGCATTGGCAAAAAATTGGTGGAAGTTTGTATGCACCTTTCATAAAAAGACTTGAAGGTAGTGCTGAATACAAGTGAGAGAATAAGAGCAGCCTGGTAGCAGAAGGATGGATGAGTTAATAGATCCTTTCTGTCCTTAATTCCTGTCATTCACACTCTATCCATCAGCACATGGAATATGGAGAGAAAACGTGGTGCAGCCAAATTGGCTTTACAGATGAGATTGTTTTCAAGTTATTTCACACCTGCCAAGAACCACTTGAGTGAAGTCCTTAACCCATCAAACATGGGCACATTTCAGCCTGCAGGGCCTCATTGACACTAAGGGAAAAAGAAATCTACCTTTTTGAGAACTCACTGTTTTCCTTTCCTGAGGAATGGTGCTGCCCTTTGTAGGTAAAATGGTTGTGCCAGCCCTGTAATGTTGACTTCTTGCATTTAAAAATCAAAAGACCTCTAAGTAAAAGCAAAAATGTAGTATACTTTGGCTTCCTTGAATGTTTGTTCTAGCTTTAAACTCTTTGTTTTTAAACTATTATTATTTTTCTTTAGGAACAAAAAGCTAATCTCTTTCAGAAAATCAGGAGTCCCTGTAATAAGTGCATACACCAGGAACTAAATATCCATCATTATATCAAACATGATTGTGAGTTGCAGAGTTCACTCACCTGCATTAACAAGCATTTTACTTAAGGGTAAATCCAAACCCCTGGTGTACTTCTACTTCTATGATTTAGGAATGCATAATAGAAATGTAATTTTGAACATGGACTGTTTCAGTCCATATTATTTTAACTTGTGCTGAGGACAAGGAACAGCAATATTCTGGATCCCCAGAGCCCACCAGGGGATTGGGAAGAAAGAATTAAGTCATAGTATGGGATGGGGATCTGCAGGGGTGTGCAGAGTTAGTTGACACTTGTACATCTGCACCTTCACTTCAAAACAGAGAAGCCATAATCATCCCACACTAATGTGCAGGATGTCTCATGGGATCAGGAGTCTAATCACAGCTGCCTAATGACTGAAATACTCATGAGGGTCAGTCCCATTGGAGGGGACACTGTGCAACATGGCTTGGGTCCTGTCTGCCTGGGTGGCTAAGTTGCAGGTCAGCCCTCTGCCAACAACTTTCTTGTTGGTCTACTGACACAAGATGCTACCAAAAAGGTAGTGTTGTACCTTTTGAGGCAAAAGACAGCAGAGATAAGTGTGCTATAATAATTTGTTTTCTCCTGTGTAATGTCATTCACTCATGTCCAGAAATTCTGGTCTGTTAATACTCAGAAAATGTGCATGTTTGAGCAGTGTTTTCCTTCTCAGCAGATCCAAGGTTCCTCCATTGCAAAATAACCTGGCAACGACAGGGTGTTTAAATGGACAAACAGCAGGCAAGAAAGTAAGCAAAGCAATCAGTGTCACTAAGGAGGTGACGATTTGTGTTCCACCTTTCCATCAAGCTGACACCTTTTCAAGTTTTGAAATAAACTCTACTCTTAGTCTTCTGTGAGCCCCAATATTCATGTTATCTGTTCTGCTAGTGTTGAAACAAATACATGTGCCAAAATATTCCAGTTGTCCCGGCTGAACTGATCTGGGTGTTAGGAATTTAAAATTATGATCTTGTCATTAAATTGATTTGGACAAAGGTGCAAATAATTGCATGAGGAAACTTTACATGAGAAAAAGCACAAAAATTCTCATTAAATTACTAGCTATGATCTGTGTTATTTCCTTTTCTACAAGAAAGAGTGTTCTCTTCTCCCCCCTCTATCCTTCTTTTGTAGAAGGCTGTCCTGCTTTTTGCAGTCCTGTATATGCCTTATCCATAGGTAGAGTGGAAGGCTAACTCTTTAAACACAGCTCTGCTTGACAAATATAGAAGGCAAATTGATGCTGATAATTCATTAATAATTTATTTCTCACTCAACAGATATTTTTAACACAAACTGTGGGAACACTGGAGAATATAGTTCAACCTAGAAAATGAATTGTCCCATTAAGGTTAGTGGGATGATTTGCATGGATAAAGTATACTCATGATACTACAGGCCGTACTCTGTGGCATGGGTTTTGCAGCTGTACAAAACCCTGAAGTGTTGCTCTGAACAGGTTCTGGTTAGAGTGAGGGAAAAGACAATATCTCCCCATGCTACTACAGCTCTATCCTTTTGGTTTGAAAATTGAACAGAGGGTTTTTGTTGGTTTTTTTTTTAAATTTTCTTTTTTTTTTTCCCTGACCTTGACTGGGCCTTATGCTTTTAAAAAAGAAAAACATTAGGTCAGAAAGCATTTTTTTCAGCATTTTTTTCTACAGTGAAAATAATTGTAAGATTTGAAACATAACCTATTCAGTAATTTCTTTTCACTTTTAAATTTGGAATACTTCTTTTAGAATACACCCACAACAAAAATTTGGGTTTTCACAGGTCATTTTCAACCAGTGTAAGCAGTCTGTGAGGTTCTAAATGTTTTGGAAGCCTGTTCTAACCCAAAGCTTTTCTATTGAAAGTCAGACCAAGGTTGTACTACTTTAAAACAAACTTATTAACAGTCGACAGAGCTTGCTGGTTGGTATGAACTATTTGCCATCTTCTGCTAGTTGTTGGACTAACAATTTTCCTATATAAGTAGATGCAACAAGAGTGATTGAACAACACTGCAGCCTGATCAAGTGTGCAGGTGGTCTGAGAGCTGGAGACCCGAAGGCACTGGTCACCTGTTTCCTGGGATGCCGCTTTGGAGCCGAAACACCTCTGCTTCTCACCATGACTTGCCTCAGCCAAGTGCAAGTCATCAGCAGAAGGAAGGCAAATTCTTTTACTGAAATCTGGGTCTGGCAACTCTCAGAATTCAGGAACTGTCTGCTCTGTGACAAAGATATCTTTGATTCCTCAGCCTCTTGGTTTGCAGGTATAAATTTGAGAGTCTCAAAACTTTTAGACTGCTAATTCAGCTGTAGATACCAACATTTTTAAAAATCTGATTCTTTTTCACTCATAATGCTGTCAAGAAGCAGAATGTTGACTGATGCTGGCACTGCGTGAAGATACTTGGGGTTGCTGTCTTCATTCAGTGCAGAATTCCTCTAAACCAAATGTTCCAGTTGTTTTGAAAAAAATATTGTAGAGAGTGGCTATTTTCCCTGAAACAGATAATATAAAACCATCAGATTAACCAGTTTCTGTGGTTCCACAAACTGTTAGTAGAAGTTAAGTGGAAAGCATTTTTAACATTTCGAGTGTATCGAAATGTTCGATCTGTATCCAGTTGTAGTTCCTGACTGATAGTGGTGCCAGGAAAGGAATTGTGTCTGGCCTACCACCAGGGTGTGACTGGGGGGGGGGCAGTGGCATGCTGCATGTAGGGCTTAGGTTTACCTTAGTAACTGCAGAAGAGGATGACACAGCTATACACTGAACAAATGTGAATGCAGATGCACGACATTCCTTGACCTTTCTGGGATAAACACCACAAAGTACAAGTGGAGGAGCAATTGTGGTCTCAGAGAGCTGTCAAAGCCATTTATTCTGCAAACTTTGCACAGAAAGCACTGAGGAGAAACTCAGAACTCTTCTGGTGTAATGCTGGGCTACAAATAGCTGAATTATAGATATAATTTTTTAGTTTATGCTCTAGTTTCTTAGGATGGTGAAGCTACTGTAACACAAGGGAACAGGAAGCTATTGAAAAACTCAAGAAAATTCATTCACCAAACAGCAATATTTGAACCACCATTAACCTGAATGACAATATTCTCTACTTAATTCATAAGGGTACTGTGTCAGGGGAGGTTTAGGTTGGGTATCAGGAAAAGGATTTTCACCCAGAGGGTGGCTGGGCACTGGAACAGGCTCCCCAGGGAAGTGGTCACAGCACCACGTCTGTCTGAGTTCCAGGAGTGTTTGGGCAATGCTCTTGGGCGCATGGTGTGTCTCTTGGTATGTCCTGTGCAGGACCAGGAACTGGACTTTGATGATCCTGATGGGTGCCTTCCAGCACAGGATATTCTGTCATTCTATGACTTCATTGGCACACGTACTTGACAGCAAGTGCTTTCAGTCTGTCTGCAAGCAAAGATGAGTAATCAGTATTGCAGATCTGACACATTCATAACAGTGTAAGTTTCATCAAATGCACACATTATAACGTGCACACAATGTTATGTTGACCTAGTTGATAATTAGTCAAAACTTGTTTATGCCTTATCATATTCATCCTGAAGCAGCTTATTGAATAATCCTACACTACAAATATCAACCTATTATTTCTTTAATATAATCCCTTGAAATAACAATAGCTAAGTTGCAGTCTTGTCATGAATGTTAATTTGCTATTAATGTTGTTGAAGAGCCAGTTTGCTGTCTGAAACATCTTTTTTTTATTGTATTTTTTACAGCTTTTGCTATACTAAACTCCTACAAGTTGATATTTGGATATATTCAAATGAGATTACATATAGAACAATGTCAGTTAGGCATTTGTTCTGGAAAAATTAGGTATTTTTATTTGGAGATAATGACAATTAAACTTACATGCTTAATATGTGACAGTTACAGCAAGAAATTTGGATCAGCTCTAAAAATAGCAAAGTTATTATTTTTTTTCCTCCCCTTCCAGAGTGTAATGGGCATCAGGAAACATTTCTTTCCTTCCAATAATGTACATAACTATGACAGTAATGGAAAGGAGACACTACCATGGTGATAGGTGTGTTTTAGTGAAAGTATGGTTTTGCAGTGACCTTGCTGTAAACTGCACTCGCATACTATTCTCACTTCAGCTGGCAATTTTGTACAGCCTTCTTCCTCCTCCCGTTAAAATTTTTGTCATGATTTTGACAATATGAATAATCTTTTCACTCTAACAGTGAAACTGGAGTGTTTTGACATAGTTTGATCTCAGCAGGAAAAAATCTGTCCCAGGTTGCTGCAAACAAATTCATTCAGCTTTTAATTTTAGATAGCTTCTGAGTTCAGTTGTGAAATGGGGCAGACATCACCAAAGTGATTTTAAGTGACCTGAGATGCAGCAGGAGAAAGCCATGAGGTGGGCTTAGAGCAGTACAGGAGTTTTAATTTGACGTGTTCATTACAGCTTGGCTTTAGTACTAGGATTTGAAAAGTTTATTAATGCAGTGAAATAGTTCACTCTTTGTTCTTACTTCTAGTATTTCCCTCCTTAAAATTTATAATAAAAACATGTTAGAATATAGATAATATCTGCAGACAAGTACATTTCATTGATGAAATGTGTGAATATCCACTAATCAGAAGCTAACTGGAAAAATAATCATGAAGTAAAAAGATCCTATTGTTTTAGAGATTGTTTAAAGCTCTCCTTCTAGAAGGGTGCTTTTTGTTTTGGCTTGGTTTTTTTTTTTTTTTTTTTTTTTTCCACATTTATTCAGGGTGGTTTCACTGGTGCCCAGTGCTATCTTTTCTGCAGTTTTTGCCAAAATATGTGTTTCCAGCAACAAAATGTCAAGGTCATAGAATGACATGGGCAGAGAAGGAAAACAAGAGGGAGAGGAGATGCTGAGAAAAATAAATGAGAAATTCCAAAGTAGTGAATCCCACCTTCCTTTCCATTATTAGTCCTGGGCTGTACTAAACATGTGGTGTGTAAAAAAGGTGGATGTGCATGCTGTTTTTCAGGACCATTCCCACCTGTCACAGGGGAATGTATTTCCCAGAGGTTAAGGGTTTTTTGTTTATCATCCCCATTCCACCCCTCAGAGGAGAGGTGTGGGAGAGCAGGTTGCTTAGTGTTAGTAACTAGGGAGTAACCTTCACCTCTTGCATCTGCCTCCAAGATATTTAACCAACAGAAATGTGTACTGGGTTCACAGGGTTCAAATAAACAAGTTTCAGCTCATGCACGTTGTGTTAGTCAGCTATCTTGGGGGAAGTTATTTACAGCTAGTTCTGCCTACCTTTTGACCTCACTAGCTTTCTGCCCCCCTTCCCCAAATTCTTGATTAATTTCCAAGGTATGACTAATGCATTTCTCTAAATTCTTTGGGCTGCACACCCCAGCTCTTTTACTTCGATTACTTGTTTCGTCATAATCCTGTTTACTAGTGTTTCAGTCAACAAGACTTGCTTTCTCCCTGAGGTGAGCACAGGAGTAACAATGCCTAAAATTATTCTTAATCAAGTTCCAACTACTACATGATGAGAAAGATGAGAGATTTTTTATTGCTAATATAATATTGTGGGACATCAAATATTTTGGTAATGGGCATCAAGATAATACCCAGGTACTTAAACAGAGAAGGAGATTAAAGAATGGTGATATTGAGGTTTAATATGGAAGACTGTACCCTTCTGCCAGTGAGTGTAAATCAGTTGAGAGAACAATTGCAAACATTTTCTGTTGTTTCATTTAAACTTGTCTAGGCTAGCATTTATCCAGAGATTTTCCAGTGTTACACCTTCATTAAAAGTTTTATAGTGTAGGAAAAATAAAGTTAATTAATCAGTTCTAACTCTGGTTTAAATACCACTGGTTTCTGTCTGGTCAGCTGGTGGCAGGCAGAGCAGGAAAGCTGCCTCAAGGAGACACAGCAAAGAAGCTGCAAACACTGGAAAATGACTATCTGTGTTTCTCCCATCTGTGTCCAACAGAAAGGTGAAATTGGGGTCTGGCAGGGATTAATAGCTGGCAGGAGGTCTTTGTGAAAGTGCAAAGGAGCCCTGGATCTCACTTTAATCCCTGGAGAGGTTCCTGTGGGTGTGGGGTGATGGGTATGACTGTGAGTGTGATCTAAGCAGGAATTCAAGATCAGGAACTGGAGAGGTCACAGAGACTTTATGTTCTTCTACTCTCTTGTACACGGCTGAAGTGAGAATCTTTCTCAATCCAGCATGTGCATGACTAGTTATGTACTTTCTGCCCTGTGTCACCCCAAAATCCCAAACTGGGATCCTGCTGAGTTGTTCACAGAGATACAATCATTAGCAGGGTTGCGTAGAGGTCCACAATGTTATGATCAAGATATTGTTCTCACAATATGTGGAAAAGTTAATTTATTTCAACACAAAAGAATAGTGTGTCGAAGTCACCTATTCATCTGAAAAACTAAATGGGCACAGTAGACTAAGAGGATTTTTGTGTAGTTTATTTTTAATATCTCAATATAGGGAGATGTAATAGTCCATGGAGGATCCTGCAGACATGGGAGAGAAAGTGGCTTAGTCTGGAACCTCAGCAGGAAGATGGATTAAGACTCACACACAGTCTTGTGCAACCAGGCTGATGGTAACAGTATGGGCAGCTATCTGGGAAGTATCCTAAGCCTTTGCTGAATTCCAGGTGCATAAGCTGGTTTTGTGTAAGAACTGTTCTCACAATTTTCTAAATCCTAACCTGTTTTAAAGACTATGGTAATCCAGGTAATTAAGAAAAGGCACACTTTTTCTCTTGTTGACATCCAAAAATTAAAAAGCAATTATACTGAGAGTGTTTACTATTCCATTTACTGCAGCTGCTGCTTTATCACTTGTTCCAAAATATGAACAGGTGAATTCCTTTCAATTTTTACATTGCAGTTGACGAGAACTAGTCAGCCAAACTTTTCAGTTTTTGCTTTGTTTTAAGTAAACCCTGATAAAATCACATGAAGTTTCAGCTGCTTTCTCCATATTGATACCCAGTGGTCACAAAACAGGAACTACAACAAAGTTTCAATCAGATCTAATCTAGTTTGAATCTTAGATGCTGATACCAGTGTAATGTCACCTTTTGGAAAAAAAAGGTATCTTGCTTGATATTAATTAGGTGACATTCTATATCTGAATGTTATGCCCCTGACATTTAAAAGTCTGTGTGATATTTTTGATATTCCTCTGATTTAGATTGATATGAAAGTAGTTGTTTTTGTAGTATTTTCCTTGTCAGGGAAAAAAAAATGCTGCATCTTTGTGTGTTTCAATTATATTTAAAATATAATCTTTATTTAATACTTATTTCATTAAATTGCACATATTTAACAACAAAGTACATATTCTGTCATGTAATATGCTAAAATAACACTAGTACATGTTGCTTCAGGCCTGTATGGTACTTGATAAAGAATAAATTGTTCAGGGAGCTCTTTCTCTTCTATCCTCAAGCATTTATTTCAAACAAACAAACAAACAAACAAACAAACAACTCCCCAAAAGCCAAACCCAAATCCAAAATAGAACCTTCCTCCCTCCAAACTTATGAAAATACCCCAAAACAAACCTCCCTCCCCAAACCAAAACCTGAACAAAAGAAAAGTTAATCAGTGACAGTGACAGGGATAAGATGTACACAGCCTGGACTCAATGTCCTCATCATTTAGAGTCCTTATCCAGCACAATCTTTCTCCATTATCATATGTTTGTGCATGGAAGGATGAAGTTTGCCTCATACAAACAGTTTCCAAATTTGTGTACAGACAAGTTGGAATTGAAATTCAGTAATCTTTTGCTGAACATTTGAGACAAAATTCACCAGTGTGTGTGTGAGGAGTGGGTGATCCTAGGTAGAGGGGGTTTCCCTACTGGATTTCCACTCTATCCCTTCAGTCTTTTCCAATTACGGTTAAACTGTGTGAGCAAGTCAGGGGAAAAAAAAAAAAAAAAAAAAAAAAAAAAAAAAAAAAAAAAAAAAAAAAAAAAAAGGGTTATAAATCATATGATAGGACACACTGGGGGAGCACTGTAGTCTGCTCCAGAGCTGCTGGCTGCTAGGAGTCCAGCTTGACCTGCTGAGCATGTGGGGCCATTTCAGTCCAGACATGAGCTGCTAAGCTGGCAGGAGCAGGGCACACAAGCAGGAAAAGGATTCATGTTCTTGTCAGGAGCAGATTTTAGGAAGTTGCTGAGATGGTAAGGAGCACTTGCTGGATTTCTTATGAAGGCTGACAAGGTTTTAGAGGAATGGTAGGGCGCTCCAGTACCTAAAGGGGGCCTGCTGGAAGAAAGGTGGAGAGGGACTTTTTACAAGGACATGTAGTGCTAGGAAAAGGATAATGGTTTTAAACTGAAAGAGAGCAGATTTAGGGAAGATATTAGGGAAAATTTTTTTTTTTTTTTTTTTTTGTGAGGGTGATGAGTCACTGACACAGGTTGCCCAGAGGAGATGTAGATGCCCCATCTCTGGAAGTGCTCAAGGCCAGGCTGGATGAGGCTTTGAGAAATCTGGACAAGTAGAAGGTGTCTCTGCCCATGCAGGAGAGCTGGAATTAGACAATCATTAATGTCCCTTCCCATTAAAGCCGTTCTATAATTCTGGTGACTCTGATTTACTCAGACACATAAGAAGGTTGCTCTTCAATGAATTTTTTTAGAAGAGAATTCCTGTAGAAGAATGACACCAAATGAGTGAATGAAGAGGTAGGATGTTACTGACTGTTATTAGCCTGGGCTGTTCATAGCAAGGATGATCCAAGTCATTGAATACAACTAAGCTTTTTGTTCAAAGTAAATTGAGGTCTCACAACATCCTCCTAAACCAAAGCCAAAGTTCTTCAGTGAAGTGACGCCTGACAGGCTGTTTCAATGAAAGCAGTACAGTTAGTAGAGGTTTCTTGGATCTTATTTGTAAATATCTGTATAAAATTAAAAAGGAAAGATTAGGGTGTGTCCCTATAGAACTATTGATGTTTCTTAGAAATCTTTCTGTTTGTGTACTCTACACTTAAAAATGAAGTATTGAAGGGTAGAGTCTTGATACCAAGTGCAGATGGTTATGATACTAAGACATTTACTTGACTGACTGAACTCACTACAAATGTAATTTGTCCTTTATGTATTTCCTCTGAATTTTAGTGGGTTGACTGGTTAAGACTCAGGTGACCATAGAAATAGCAGACTGTAGAAATTTCAGGAAATAACATGGCATGATATCTCCTAAGTAATAAATTAAGACCTTTTTCTTACACCAGTGGCAATGATTTACGGTGACAATGATGTGCTAGGTACTCTCCAAACAATGGAATGTGTGCAATGGAATAACATCTAGGAGGAAGACCAAGTGAAAGAAAAGAGGGAAGAAGAACACTAAAAGCCAATTGCTATTGAAACAAACAAGATTCTCCACAAGAAAAAACACGATTAACAAAAATCCCTAAAGACATTGGTAGTTCGTTTGGTGTTGGGGATTAAAAACAAAGTTAAAAGTGGAAATAATAATGGCCAGTAGAGAAATTCATGTGTTCTGGCTGGAGAAGAGTTATTAACAAAGGTATATAAATGCCTTTGTGAGAAACTGCCAGTCACAGAGAAATGAATGATTTCTTAGCAGAGTGTCATGAGATATGATGAATGTAGAGAGACACACTTACAAAACTGTAAAAATGGAAAAAAGAATTGCAAATTACAAATTACAATTTGTAATTGCAAATTACAATCCTGTAATTTCAAGGAGAAACTGGGCAGAGAACAGCAAGACACATTACAAAGGTAAATAGCAAATAAAATATAGCGCATAGAGCCTACATGTTCACTTCTTGTGTGCCATGACACATTTTCATTTTGCAGTCCTATCCCACTAGTACAGTGATAGTGAGAACAGTAGTGCAAGTAATGCACCACTAAAATTGCTGCCTAATTCCTTCCTGTTTTCAGAGGCAAATCACCTTCAAACATGGTACACAGACATGAGAAGGGGTGGGTGGTGCCCTGGGAGGAGCTGGAGAAGCCTTGCACGTAAAAAAGGCAGGAAGTTATGAAGCCAAATAAACAACTCACTGACCACATCACTGTTTGTATTCTAGGTGAGTCATCTGTGTCTTTCTCGCCTTCACAAGTGCTTCTGTGCAGACCTTGTGTATAGAGGAAAGATGTTCAGGTCAAACAACCAGGGACAAGGATCTTCATTGGTTCCAAAGGCTGTTAAAAGCACTTTCTGAATGTCTCCAGCCTACTTTTTCCTCCTTCCATTTTGCATCCTTTCCTACCGTTCTTTGAAAAAAGTCTTGGTTATCTAGAATGACTTGGAGTCCGGGTGTAGTAAGAGCCACTTCAGTGTTCAGATGCTTTGATCCTATTCCTTGTGGCCTATATAGCTGCAGGAGCAGAGTTTATTCCTGCCATTAGTCCTGGCACTTTATTCTGCATGCATTGTCGTGACTTCCATGGTAGATGGGTACTGGTCAGCGTATGCAGCAGCAGCAGCAATAGCAGCACCATTTGGAGCCCTCTGATCTGTGTGAGAAAGAGTTTTGTGCAGCCTGAAGGAGCTATCACAGAAGAGCTGTCAGAGTAGTAATCTCTTTCTACATGAAAGGAAATGAAAAAAAGCCACAAAAGCAAATTGAGAAGAGAACAGAAGGTGAGGGTTGAAAGTACTTAAACATAACTCAGAAAAGATCAAAGTTTCAAACAAATGTAACAGCAAAGTTACATTTGTAACCAGAGAGCCAATTTTTTTGTGATGAAGAAGGTGTGGGCGTAGGAGAGGCTTTTGTTTTTCCAGACATAACCAGAATAAAGGCAACAATATAGCAGTCTGCCTTCCTCCTATTGCTCAAGACAGTAGCTCAGGATACAAAAAAGGTTATCTGAGTAAGACTAACCATCATGGGAAAGCAGCAGTTGTGTGGAAGTGAAGATCATGTCAATAGGTGAGAAGTGCTGACTGAAAAATACACTGGAAACCCTTTGGTGCCTCAGTGAGAGTGGGAGAGAAAGGGAGAGTAGGGCCCACTGAGGAATGATTGCAGGGACTTCACTGCATCTTGCCATGGTGGGCTTACTTCTACTCATTTCAAATGTGCTGCAGAAAGGGATTCCTGGGATAACTGACTACATCTATAACTAGCCTCCTGATTGCTTTTTCTTTAATCACACATTCTGCTAGAAGTATGAATATATCACAAGTATTTGCTGAAAGGAATACTTTTTTTTTTAAATAAAAACAATAAAGTTGTTGGGAAGAGAAGAGAAAATGAGGCGAGAAAAAGAGGCTAGTTATAACTAATTATGTTACTAAGATTCTTAAACTTAAGTGAAAATATTTAGTAACATTTTTGTGTACCCCATTATATTTCTAAGCTGTATATCCTGATGGCCAACTCTGTTGCTTTCTGGACAAGAAAGGACTGCCAAATCAGCCATTCATTTACTCTGGTTATTAGGGTATGCATCTTTTAAGCTGTGCAAAGAACAATAGTGTATCACAATTGCTTTCAAGAGTAAATGAAGTTTGGTTGCAGTCTCCTCAAGGCAGGAATTTTATGGCCTATGCAGTGCTTGCCTGAAGAAGCCTTGGTAGAGCAGCATTTACTTGTGATGCTATCAAAATGCTTGTAATAATAATAATAATAATAATAATAATAATAATAATAATAATAATAATAATAATAATAATAATCTCTTTTTTCCTTAATTAATTAAGTGTCTGAGGTACCTTAAAAATATACCCTGCCCTGGGAAGGGCTTTTCTTTTTCAGTGTTCAGGGTTCACAGATTTAAGGATTGAAAATATTTTGTCTCCCACAAAATAATGAAAACCAATAACTGATAATGTTTCCCAACAAAAAACAATAACTGCTCACACTACCTCCTTGTATTTTTATATTGGTCATATTCTATTGCAATGCTCTACCCACATTTGCTTGACAAATCTGTGACTCTCTGGAAGTGCCTACTGTATAATATCCTCTTAATTTCAAGATGCACATTTAGGGACTTGCCTAGTCTATTAAGATCTGAAAGAATGTGGATTTATAATTTTGGGGAGGATCTTTCTTTCTACCAGTGCTTTCTCTAGCCATTCGTGGTAGGTAGTGTACTTTGGTCAGCAACTGCTGGGGTCTATCACCCCCAAAAGCTCTGGATCATTCAGAAGGGGGTCTGCCCATTTCTGGACATTTCTCTCTTAGGTGAAGAGCCAGGTTTGCTACCATCAGCCAAGAAAATGTTGCTCTAGTTGAAGGAGTCTCATGAGCTGTAAATCATCTATATGAGAAAAACCAGAACACCCATTTGCCAGCTAAGCATTTCTCTAATCCCCTGAATAATTAGCTTGTTTTTTTTTGTTTTCCCTGAGCAATCTGTGTGTCAGAAACACCAAACAAAAGTTTTCTGTAAATGAGCTATCCCCATTTGATGTGGGTTTTCTGCTGTTTTCTGACAGTTTATTCATATTTAATTGCATTTGCCATATTCAGGCAAGCTAAGAATGAAATCCAAGTTAAAATGCTCAAGTAAGTCACAATGGATTTGGTTGGCTAAACAACGCTTAGATAAATTAAATGCAGGCTAATAATCTGTTTCCTTGAAGTCTTAGAAGGATGATGGAAAGAGAAAGGTAAGTGGTGAAGTCCACATGGAATCAAACATATTTTTATCAAGCAACCACTTACCGAAAGACCCTCACACTCAAGGCTGGGTTTTCTGAGTGTCTGTACAGGTTTAGAAACAGTAGAAGAAATAGGTGCTGTTTGCACACAGCAAGGCCCTTTATATTACCATTGCTCTCCTTGTCAGTGCTAATAAGCAGATGCATTACTCAATAGTCCTGGTAATTAGTCTACCATCAGAAGGAGCTGGTGTTGCAAGTATGAGTAAAGATGAGGAAGATAAAAATTAAGTCATTTAGAACAATGTGCAATGTGCTTGGTGACTATCATCACTGCACTTCTACTCTACAAGGAGAAAAATAGGTGCAAAACACAAGGACATTTTTAACTGCTGCAGAAGATTTTACTGGATGTCTAAGAATAGAAAAACCAATTCATTTACATTGTTACATTTTCTAGGTTACTAGCTATGAGAAGCACCCATTTTTTTTGCAACTGCACCTGTGGTGTTAGGTTTAATTTCTGATCAGTAGAGAGAGACAATAATTGAGGTCAAACCCCCAAATTATAGTACCAGTTTGTGTAGCTGTTTTCCTCTTTAAGAAGCTACTAATTGATTTATTGCTTTCCTACTGTGATCTTCATTGTTTTTGTTTTTTTTTTCTTTAACAGTTCTCTTCTCTTTTTAGCAGAGTAAATAAGATCACCTGGAGTTTATTTTTCCCTCCCTGACCTATGTGTGATATTTAGAAGAAGCTAAAATGTCTCAAAAGCTTTACATTGTTTTTTCAACTTAAAAAACTCATCCAGTTGATTTTTTCTCCCCAGAGAGTCATATTGTTGAAGACCTTGAGGCTATTCAGTTTTGCCACTTGAGGAAACATGTAGAAGACATGTAGAACATTTTTCAGCTTGTTGACTGGAGGTGATTATAACTGCTGGGGTTTTTTTGAAGTATGTAATCACATTACATTCCAAGTCTTGTTCTGCTTTTTCTTATACCACCTGTTATGGACTCCCAGTAAACAATATAAATATACTGTGTTGTAGTATATTTAGCCAGTTGATCATGGCTACATTTGCATAGCATGAACTATTCATAACTGGTCTTTGGAAAAGAGGAAAAAAAACTTAATGAAAGGTATTTTTCATAAAGAAACTTTGACTTAACAAGCATTTCTTTTAGCAGTGGTGCTGTTGTTATAGGCTGTTACTCCTTACCTTTAATCTCAGCCTTTGCCTGAATAGCTTTAACTCTGATCCTCTTTGTCACAGATGAAATGAGTTTCCAAGCCAAATTTGCCCTTATGGATGGGGTTAGCTCAATTTAGTTACATACACTCTGAGTTGTAAAGATATCACTGGTTGTGAGATCATAGAGTAGCTTCGATTACAGAGCTCATCTGTGACAAAAGCTGGAAAAATGACAGAAAAAAATATTTCACAACCAAATTATCTTTATGAACTGTAACAACTGAAGAGCTGAAACAAGGATGCTCTGGAGACTGGGCCCAGGCTGGATATCATGTCCCATAGCTGTTCTCATTATTTTAAGGAAGGCTATTAAAGGTAAACCTAAACATTCAGTAAGTGAATAATAAAGTCATATTAATTTTCACCACTTTTCTGAGCAGGCACTTCAGTAAGTGCTGTCCACCCCTTCTTTCAGGCTGCAGGTCAGACTATGGAATTTCTGTTAGCTAAGAAAAAGGTGTGTGGTACACAACTGTTGAAACTCAGTATGCAAAGTTATGAGAGAGATTTCAGCCTGGACTGAAGTGATCTCTTCTGTTCCTATCCTGACAACATTTTTGGACAGGATTCACAAAGTGGGGACGCTGGTGAAGGAGTGGTGGGAACCACGAGTGTTTTTATGGACAAACATGAATGAACATGCTTTGGAAAGGTTTTTGGTAGCTAATATCCAACTGATATTTAATATTCAGAAGGTACAATTTTCTATTGTAATAATTCACTTGCTCTTATAATTTTCTTTCTGTGATCTCTTTGGACAGTGATTATCAAATAATTATGTTTATTTTTCAAATGGATTTACTTGGTCTCTCAGCCAGTCAATGTCTTTGATGAAAATAAGATCAACAAGAAATAGGAAGTCTGGTGTTTCCAAACACAGAAATGAGATAATCTTTTGTAAGATGGAAACTTGTAAACATCCAAAAATACAAGTGGTACTAGCAGTTTGAATCACAGACTGTCTCCTCATTCAGAAAAACTGTGAAATGATTGCTACTCTCACAAAAATGTAGTAGCTCTAAAACCTTTCCTATAGTTGAAAACCAATTTGTCAAGTGAGGTGATCCTGTTCTTGAGAGAAAAACTTTCTAAAGGTACTCTTCTCAGAAGCTATATATACAAGAAAGCATTTCAGATGGCTCTTGACAGTAGAAGACAGGAAATGTGTTGTGCTTCCTAATTCACAAGAAAAACTTGTTCTTCTCTGCTGACTTAAAAGTACACTATGTGTTCCCTTATCCAGCATTGCCACTCTCTAAATAATGGTTATAGTCTTTTTTCACTCTGAGTAAGTTTCATTATTTAAAGGCAGGTAAGTTAACTGTATAGTTTTAGGTCCCATTCAATGTGACTGCTTTGTCAATGGTACTATGATAGGGAAAAGATGAGCTGCTTTGATAATAAATAAACATACTGTCAGGGTGTGAAAGGCTTCCTCCCCTGTTATGTGCTTTTGTGAATTAGAATTGTCATCCAGTATGGCTCAGGTGGGCTGTAGGGTCACCACTGAGCACCACTGCCCTTCTCTACTAGTGTCCTAGTGTGTGGCTTTACAAAAGAGATAAAGCCTTAATGATTGCTGTGACTTCAGTGAAATCCAGTCTGGAGAAATTTGATGAGTTGTTTTTATGAACACTGTACACACTGGAGATTTCCTTGAGATGTAGCTACATCAAGATTTAAAACAGACTTAAAATTTGGGGATAATTTCTCCTGCATTAACTCAGACTTGGTAAAAACAAGGAAACAAAGATGCACTTTGGTTTGTGATAGATGAGTCAGTGCATGGAGAAATTTTGCATATGGGTGGTATTTCAACAATATGACACACAAAAAAAAAGACAATTAAAAAATCACTAATAGAAGTAATAATTTCCTTTAGAAGGCTGGGTGAATGAAAGGAAAGGAGAACCATAATTCTATCTACCAGTGGAATTGTTTACTTATTTGAAGCTGCAAACATGTATGGCTGGATAATTTCTGTATTTTCTTGCTTTATTAAAAGGGAAGGAAGACAGTGTGAAGTGAAACTCCTGATATATTTTTCCCAAGCTCAGAAATGTCCATTACTGTTGTAAATTTTAGGTCTTCCTACATAGCTGATGAAGGACAATGGAAAACAGTCTGAAGGATAAGATGGATTCTGAACTATACAGGTATCTAGGACAGATCTGTGTGTTCCTCATGCCTGTGCCTAGAGCACCATGTGGCATTTTGCTGTCTTTTTCAATTTACATCCTTCCCTTCACAATAGTATCTTAACAATATAACAAAGGTCTCAGCTTCACCCTCCTTGTAATTTTTCTTTATCTTATTTAATCTAGTGTGGAGGTGGGGACTTCTTACAGATCACACTACAGCGTAAAATCTGAGCACTCAGTCTTCTGCCTAAGAAGTAAGGGTTTATCTCAGAGAAACCAGACAGTATTTTAAGAACATTATTAGAAGGCTTGCTTTAGGCATATTTTTAACAGAAGTTTTCTGTATCGTAACATGTGGCACATTACAAACTACTATCCCTCATTTATTATAGCAGAGAGTGTCTAAATCAGATAGCTGAAGATCTAGTGAATAAATTCAAAAGCATGTGGGTTCTTCAGGCTTTCTAAAAATAGTTTACTAAATGGTATAAGGTCTGCAAATTAAAATTTTTAGTATTAGAGTCCTACTGAACAGGACACAAGAAGAAAAATGTTCATCATATGACCACAAATATATTAGCCATATTCAGCCTGAATAGTTAAAAAAGAGGGAAATTTGTCTTTTCAAAGAGAAGAATTTTCAAGCTTAGGTATATTGAGAACAAGAGCTACTGCCTTAAACCTGGTTGCCTGTGGTGTTCTGTCCTGCAGGACCAGACTTAGTGGAATGAGTAAGAGATTACTGTTTGCACAGAGTCTTCAGCTCCTGCAAAAAGAATTAGATTTGCTTAGTTCAGCTACACTAACTTTTCAACTAAACTAAATCACACCAAGACTAGTTACTTCATCAGAGCCCTTTTCTTGTCCATAACATATAGTAAAACATCTTAGCTTTTCTTTTTCTTTTAGCTACTAACGAATAACTTGCTTTGGAGATAGCCCTGCATTAATAATTCAGCTTTACTTTATGCTCATCCCCAATACAAAGCAGGGAAACCTGACTGGTGCCTCTGCTTTGTCCTATCCAATGCTCCCAGGGAGCCTGCAGCCAGACATGGTCTAGAGAAGGAAGGAAGGATGGCAGCACTGACCACACTTTGCTAAAGCTGAGCTCAGTGTTAGCCTGGAGTAATTTAGAGCATGAGAAGTCATATTTTGTTATCAAAGACATAATAGGTAATTACAGAGTGCGTGGAAAGCAGATATTTTCAGTATTCCCCCCACTAGGTTTATTTAATATGCAGACTAATTGAGAGCATCTTCTGATATCAGCTCCAGGGATATATATTTCCTTTGTTTAAAAATAGGTCGGTAGGAAACCTGACACTTCCTTAGATACCTGATTGCTTTGTTTGCAAGTCCAGAATATCATCTGGAAATGAGAAATAAAAAGGTGCCAAAGGGCCTAGAAGACCTTTTTGTGCTAAATTCATTCACTACTCTTTTTTTTTTTTTTTTTCTTTTTCCCAAGAACAATAGAAGTTCACAGGATTTTCAGCCACAGTGTTATAAACATTTGATTAATTTCTTCCAGAGCAGACAGGGGAAGTTGTTTGTTGGAGAAGATGGTTTCTTACTGGTGGGGAAGATCCTGCAAGATGTGGATCTGATGGCAGCTTCACATGTGATGGAGGATACTGTTATTGTGTCTGAGTTGAAAAAATCATTGGAAAGCGGCTCATGCTTCTCTTCCTGTTTTTGTTCACCTCATCCAGCTTCACCAGTGAGAAGCCCTGTAATAACATGAATGAGTCATTTCTTATGTTGCTTAATGTTTGTTTTGAAATTCTGACACAGGTTTGATCACCTGACTTCTCCTTCTTCTATGATGACTTGGTTTTAAAATCAGTTGTGGAATTGTTGAACACTTGATTTAGGGAGTAACAACAGGTGCCAGCTCTGATCAAGCCAGCTCTGATCAACATGCTTCTGAGCATTTGAGAGCAGAATTAGTCTCTGGAATGGCTCAAGAATTTTTGTGTATGGTGCAGTGATTCTCTGTCTGGAGTCTCAAAAGTATTTTTGTGGTCCTGAGGCATAGATAGAGACCGCATCTATGCATGCAAACAGAGAGAACGCGTTTTTGTGCCAGGACACTGAGTCTCAGTCAGGGAGATCACCCAAGGTGGAGAGATGGGAAAAGAAGGAAGAGAAAACTTCAGAGGCTCTATCAAGCAGAATTTTTTCCAGAGTGCATGTGCTGGCTCAGGGTGTTAGAAAGGAGCTTTGAAAAATCTCATTCCCGTTGCCTGCACACATGAATGTCACAGGGTGAAACAGATTGTTTTAGCCCTTTTTTTTTGGCATGTAAAAAGCCAAACTCCTCCTCACCTCTTGTAGAAGAAAAGAAAATTGCTCATTAGTCTAGGTAGGTGTTGGTTTTGGTTTTGGTTTTTTCCCCTATTTTCTAACAGTCAGTGAAAGCATAAAGGCATCAAGAATGAATAAATAAACAAACAAAAGTAACAAACAAGAGTCATAGTCTTAATTCCAAGTGGCAATATGTGACTTTTATATTGGGAATCCCGCTTATCTCTACAGAGAGATCCCAAGGGTCCACTGTCGTATTTGTGCGTGCCCTCAGGTCAGGGAGGAATGATGAGTCTGACTCCATGTTCTCAGAAGGCTAATTTATTATTTGATACTACTATATTATATTAAAGAATACTATACTAAACTATACTAAACTAAAGAGTACAGAAAAGATACTTACTGAATGCTAAAGAGATATTAATTGAAAACTCATGACTCTTTCCAGAGTCCTGATACAGATTTGTACCAATTGATCAATGAGTCAAAACAACTCACACCAGAATCCAATCAGGCAATCACCTTCAGGTAAACAATCTTCCATGATACATTCCACTTGTGCACAAACACAGGAGAAGCAAATGAGATAAGAATTGTTTTCCTTTTTTCTCTGGGGCTTCTTGCTGTCTTTTCAGCTTCCCAGGAGAAAACTCCTGGGGAAAGAATCATGCCCAGAGAATGTGGATGCCACGCTCCACCTTTCAGCAGGTCCCTCTCACTGTAACTTGTGGTAAGTTATCCTACTGTGTCCCCACAGGATTTCACTGTTACTACCCCAGGAAAACCTGTCATGAGTTCCTCGATGGTAAACCTTCATCTGGCCTGTGTATGGCATGCGTGGCGTGGTGACTGGCAGGGCTCAGCAGAGGCTGGCTGTGGCTATGTGAGAAAGCTAGTGAGGCTTTTCCTCAGGGATCTATCGAATCATAAATGCAATGTACCAGGCAGGGACATCTCTTTGCTGTTTCTTCCAACATGAATGTTGGGAGGAATCAACAAGCAGAGCTGCTGGTTCATCAGGCTGACAGGGGTCAGGGTGTGAAAGGGCACCTAAATCATGCATGGGTTGATGAACAAATTAAAGAAAAAGAATTCTCCAGGTTTGGAGGTCTGTGAACTGGAAAAGGTGAGAGGCTGTGAGGAGGGCACTAGAGAGAAGAGGCAGAGATGCCTGTCTTTCACAGCTGGATGTGCTTATGTGGCCATAGAGTTTATAGCTACAGGAGGGACCTTTGGTCCAGTGCAGGACAGCTGTTCTTATTTATATCTATGCAAAAGTACAAAAACTATTTTGAAATAACAAACCATAAGAAGAGTGGAGTATTACTTCGAATAATGTCCTAGGAATATTTTTGAAGATGGCAAAAATGACAGGAGATCTTGTTTTTCCCAATGCTTTTTAAGAATACTATTCTCTGCTCACTCATCTAAAATATTTCTTACATGTCCATGCATAGTCAGGCATATTGACATTGCTGGGAACAGTGGGGGTTGTCCATTTCAGATGGGAGACTTTCCCCTTTGTCATGGGGAAGCATTCTAACTCAGAATTCTTGTATGGGCTCTTAGTGTTAAGTCATACATTATTTTTTAGGAATTCTGTGAGGTAGAAGGAAATTATAAATTGTAGGTGGAATGGTTTCTAGAGGTGATCTGAGTCTTGCAAGAAGCCTTCCCTACAGATGTTTTAGTACTTGTGACTTACGTTGGAGTGTGATACTAATTGTCAGTGCCAAAGTTTTTATGAGAGCCCACTAATTCAGTGTGGCTCCATGTTTGGGTTGTCAGATGAGAATGTCATTGGAAACTTTCTCTAATTAAGTCCCACTAGCACCAGTGGGTGTTAAGAGCCTCTCTACTTAAACATGTGAGTCTCACTGGCTGTTCTGCATTTTAATGAATATTTTCATTTGAGGTCTCTGTTATGTCCTGAAGACAAACAAAAGTGTCTAAAAGACTTTCTTTGCCCTCACAGATGCCTCTGCTGTGGAAACTGTCTGTAGAATGTTCCCATAGCCCCAGCTCACCAAGAATTGATTTAGGTGAGGCCTCTGTCAGGGCACGGACAGTCCAGCACAATGTTTTTTTGGCTCACGAGGCAATGAGTAACTTAGATACACTTGGCACCCTCTACCAGAGTGGCACAGCTCTCACATGACAGATCAGTGTGGTTAAAAACAGGAAGGTCAGCTTCCATTTTTAAACGATGGGGTGCTGTATAAACACTAGGATATGTGAACTTGTCTTATCTAGCAGTGATCAGTGCAGTTAAATGATGCAACTGGCATAACGTCAGGAGCTGGTAATTCATCTGAAACACATTTAACCATGGTTGTTCTCTTTACATTGACTCACAATAAACCAATAAACATATAAAGAAAGCCATGATTCCAAATGCATAAATTTTTTTGTTGTGATGAAACAAAACCTAAATGCTGGGTTGTTTGCTATCTAAATCATGAGAAACCAGGGACAGAGCACAAACCATAACTCCTGGTTATGGTTTTGTTCTGGTGCTTCCTGCCAATTAGAAAGACAGCAGTTTCTTGAGCATACACTCTATAAAAACAACCGAGGGTTGATCACTGGCAATCTTGCACTACCTGTGTGCCCTGTAATGGTTTGATTGACCTGCTGACAGTAATGATTTAATTACTCTGACAGGCACAGAATCCAGGTTGCAAATAGTGTGTGTATATGAATAAGTTATTTTTTAATGATCAATGTAAAACCAACAAAGTAGAGAAACCATCGTCAACTGTTGTACACGCTGATAGGGCTCCTGTTGAGGGAGGACCATCTCTGTTCCCTACTGTACAGAAAGAATACAAAAAGATAAAGTGATGATGTTAGCTCCTTAATATACTGAAATTTGAGTTATATATATATACACACAGTATTTAACTATTATCATCTAAAAAATGGAATTTTGTATTATTTTTTTTCTCATCTGCCAAAAAAGTAGCATACTAGTACCAAAAATACTGGTATAACAAAATCTATTCTAGTTTCATCTCATCAAAAGTCAATCTTGGTTGAAAATACGTGATGTGTGCAGTGTTTTTTAAAACCAAATTATAAGAGAAGAAAAAGGAGTGAAAATTAGGAGGAGTAAATCTCTTATAAGAGACTAAGCTGCTAATTAGTTAAGACAGAAGTATATATTAGGTTCATAAAGTCTAACTGACTAAAATGTTAAAATAAGGAAAAAAAAATGCCCCAAAAGATCTCAGATTTTCTCACTGCTGAATTACATAACTTGTATAGAATCAAAACAGTATTTCAAGGGATTTAGATGTCCAAAACCAGAATAATGACATGTCCTGTCATGTGTGTGGGGACTTCCACGAACCTCCAGTGTCTGGTTTGAATACTCTTTGAAGCAAATGGTCAGGGTGCTCTCTAGTCACTGGCCTTGACATGGTCTGTTTTTGATGGGGGTTTAGCCTCTGGCTTTACTGAGAAGCAAACACCTCATGCTTATGCCATTTGGCAAGAGGAAACATGCTTAGTCACTTAAACATCTTATAGCCAGTTTTTTTCATGGATGAGACTACTGAAATGCTTCACATGAGCATGTGCTTCGATGTTCACCTGACTTAGGGTCTCCACTAGTCATCTCCACAACCTCTACAGCAGTCTGCTGGCTCTGGTCAACAGTGACTCTTTGTAGTCTTGAGAAGCTTGATAAACTTTCATTTTATGTTGACAGAATCTTAGAAAAAAAATTGCATTACTGTATGCTTCAGTTAATTCCTAGAAAAACACTATGAAATTATAATAGAAGATGAAAAAATAGAAATAAAAGAAGAAACAAAAGAATTGCAAAATTTTCTTGCTCACTAGTACAACCAGGCTGGAAACTTGCTGGATGAAGAATGCTGGCTACAGTTTGTATACAAAACCTAACTTGTACAGATGTAGTGTCCTGTCACAATATCTCAAGGTATTGATTTGCACAATTTACTAGAGTATGTTCTTTAGAGTACATAAGATTGGCATCAGGTCCCACACAACCCCAGCAATGACCACCCCACTTCCTATTCTTTTATAAAACATACACACATATTTCTGTCTTATCTACCCCTGAAAAATGTACGTAAAATGTCCACCAAATGTCCTTTGAATTATATTAGTTCATGCCTTTGGGCTCTATCTGTTGTGGTGGTTCCTCAGGATGGGAGGGGTGATGTGTTGCATGGACTTACTGACCACCAACACCACGTCAGGTTGGGTCACTGCTGAGCTGCAACTGCTTCTTGTGAGGCTTCTCCTCCATTGGTTGGAGTAGTTTCTCTTATCATAAGTCCTGGAACACGCAACTCAAATCATGGCTTGCAATAATTTAAAGCTATATCTATTACATTCTCCACCCCTGTTCCTTTTAGACTGGGTTATCTGGTTTAAGCCTGCAACAAACTCCTCCCCTTATTTTCAGCTTGGCTAAGAAAGAGGGGTTCATTCCAGAGTCCACCAGTAGCACAGTCCACATCCTAGGCTCCCATGGGCTGTGGGTGGATCTCTGCTCCATCATGATCTCATTCACATCACTGTCCCTTCAACTCTTCCCACTGGAGCTCCATCCTGTCCAGTTTCCCAGCACAGAAAGCAGCAGCACCACGCTGGCCACTGGCCAGAGCAGGTGCTTCACCATGGTCATAATCAAAGTGTTCCCTGGCAGAACATAGGAAGGTGATGAGCAGTACAGCAGCAGCAAAAGCATAGAGTGGCCACTGACAAGCACTAGACTCTGTTATTTAGTCAGGAACTAGAGCCCCATGGCACGCACAGGAGCCTGCTCATTTCCAGCTGAATACTGCTAGCTGAATGTAAGTTCCATCTATTACGTCCCAATCAAATCTGCCATTGTCTCAAACCCCTCAAGCCCCACATGGGGAATCAAAAAGGATTGTGGTTGGTTGACCTTGGCTGGATGCCATGCACCCACCAAGCTGCTCTATTGTTCCCCTCCCCAGCTAGACACGGTAGAGAAAATAAGAAAGTGAATCATAGGCTGAGATAAGGCAGTTTACTGAAGCAAAGCAAAATTTTATGCCTGCACAAGAAAGAGGAAAAAGAAAAAAGGTTTATTATCTACTTCCCATCAGCAAGCCACTGAATGTTCAGCCACTTCCCAGGAAGCAGAGCTTCAGCTTATGTAGCAGTTGCTCCAGAAGGCAAATATTGTAAATAATAAATGTCTGCCTTCCTTCCCCTTTCCTTTGCTCTTATGTCTGAGATGATGCCCTTTGGTATGGAACATCCCTTTGCTTAATTTTTGATCAGCTGGCTTCATTGAGTGTCCTCCAAGGATCTTGCTCACTCCAGCCCCTTGATGGGGAGAGAACGTCGGAGAGGGAGCGCTCTTGCTGTGCCAGCCCTGCTCAGCAGCAGCCAAAACACTGCTGTGTTATCAACCACCTTCCAACCAATGCAGAGAACAGCACTGTGAGGGCTGCTATGGGAAAAGGAACTCCAGCTCACCCCAGCCTGATACAAGTGATTTGCCCTTAGAGAAGTATTGTTGATTGTCAATTATTACCTTTTTTAACATGCAGGAGAATGTGCTTCATGATCTTGCTGGACACAAAGGTAGGACTGGAAGGTCTGTGGTTCTTGGATCTTCTTTTTGTCCTTTTTAAAAAGGGACCTTAGATCCCTTTTTCAGTGAGTGGGATCTTTACCAGACTATGCCCTGCCTAGCCATTCAAACCTGAAAAATGATGGCTTACACATCTCATCTTCCAGTTTCCTCAGGATCTATGGATGCATGTCATTGGGTACCATAGACTTGTGCACCTTCAGCTTCCTTAGATGGCCTTGAACCTGATCTTCTGCAGCTCCTTGTTCTCCCAGCCCTGCCTTTTCCTTCTGCAACTCAGTTGGTGTGGCTAGTGTACTTGACAGTAAAGACTGAGGCAGAGCTTTGTAGAGTGCCTCAGTCTTCTTCATTTCCCAGGTAATCAGGTCTCAAATTTCCTTCTTGAGTGGGTTCACCATTTTCCCTACTCTTCCTTTTACCACCAGTGTACTTGTAGGAATTTTTCTTGTTGGTCTAGATGTCCCTGTCAAGGTTTAATTCTATCATGGCTGTATCTATCCCAACCCTTATTTTCCCCAGGTTATCTATCCCTGTTTCTATCCTCTGGAGGTTTCCTTTTTGTGTTTGAGTTTTTCCAGGAGCTTCTTGCTCATATACACAGGTTTTCTGGAATTTTTGCCTTCCTTTTTGTAAGGATCACTCCTAAAGTCCAGGGCAGTGAGCTTGCTTCTCGTCATCCTCACTGCTGCAAGGATCTTGAACTGCACCATCTCATGGTCACTTCAGCCCAGGCTGCCCTTGAGCTTCACCTTCCTTGTCAGCCCCTCCTTGTTGGTGAGAACAAAGTTCAGCACAGCACCTCTGCTTGTTGGCCCTTCTCTCACTTGGAGAAGGCAGTTGTCATCAGTGTGTGCAGGGAGCCTCCTGGATTGCCTGTGCCCTGCTGTGCTGTCCAGGTGTCAGGGTGTCAGGGTGTTTGGAGTCCCCTGTGAGGAACAGGACTTGACACTCAGAAGAATGTGAGGCTGCTCCTATCTGTCTGTGGAGGGCCTCATCCACTTGGTTTTGCTGGTCAGGCAGTCTGTAGGAGACCTGCAGTATGTCACCTGTCCCTGCCCTCCCTTTAATCCTGACCCGTAAGCTCTCAGTTGGTCCCTCATGCATCCCCAGACAGAGCTCCATGTACTCCACCAGGTCATTGACATGAAGAGAGACACCCCCTCCTCATCTCCACTGCCTGTCCTTCCTACACAGTCTGTATCCATCCATTCCAACACTGGAATGAATCATAGGAGTCATCCCACTACCTCTCTGTGATTCCAGTAAGATCACAGTCCTGCAGACACGTGCATGTCTCTAATTCCTCTTGTTTGTTCCCCATGTTGTGTGCATTTGCATGGAGGCATTTAGATATGACTCCCTATGAAGCTGATTTACTAACTGCAGTGGTTGGAATTCTTTTGAACTGTCTCAGCTCCCCTGCTGACCTGTGATTCCTCTCTGTGAGCATCTGTTGCTGGTCCTGGCATGAGAGTGGTAGGAATGGGATAGATTGAGGTTCCCCTCTTCTGGCAACTTTAGTTTAAAGCAACAACACTGCTCTCCACACCACTGCTTTGTTTCTCTGTCTTAAATTGATAACTTGTGTTTAAATGAAGGCAATGAAAAATATTCTTTACAATTAGAACAGGACAAAAATTTAAATAGGATTTAAGCCTTCAGCAGGACCTCATTATTAAAATAAAAAAATGAAAAGGACAAGACATGATATGTTGTGTTAAAAAGTTTGGAAGAAATGCTATACTTGACAAAAAACCTCATTCCTGCCCCATTTTTTTTTTTATTGATCCACTACATGAAGCATGAAATTCAAGAAATACTTGAATTTTATGAGCATTTTAATATCGGTTTCTTCATTAAAGGTATCAGAGCTCATTGGAAGGGTTTAATGAAGCCTGGGGATGCTCCAGTGCTATCTCTCCACCTTTGGGTAGGTATGTGACCAGGCACAGCAGACTGAATCTGAAGTGAATTGCTTCTACCTATTTAACTACTTCAGTACAGCCCAACCAGTGTTTCTCCACAGAAGAAAAAAGTAATGGCCAGCTGTAATTTTGAACTCATTGAAGTTGGTAAAAGAACTCTCCTTAAGGAAACACTGCAAAGTGTTTAATCCTATCAGAAGACAAGAAGGGTCTGTGTATTCACAGCACAGATATCCTCTTGTCATTTTCCTGGAACACTTTCCTCTGTTAAGTCCTAGATGACTCTGGTTCCTGTGAACATCTTGACTAACTGGAAGACAGTCTTGAATTCTTCCCTCATCTGTCTAACGATCATCACAAGGCCAGAGAACGGGACCACCACCAACGAGGATCCTGACCAGGACTCTGACCTGCTTGAGGTGGATGCTTGCCAAGATCACGAGAACTCTGAGCAGAACTTTGGTCTGCCAAGTGATTGTTTGCAGGTGTGTTTGCAGGTGTATTTTCAAAATCATGGAACACTGCTTCAGAGAGGGGGCGATGTGCCCTTTTCATGCTTACAGTAGCTCATGAATTTTCCCCACCTCTTGGCCAAATGAACTTGTTGAAACAATCCTGGTGGTCCCCCACGGAAAACCCTTCATCTGCTTCACGACCACCGTGATGGACGGAGATTGATGCCACCCTTCTAAGGACTGAGACCCTTGTACTGAATTCTGCTGAGAAAGACTGAGACTGAGATCCTTGTCTAAGGACTGAGACCGAGACCCCTGTGATTCTGACACGGGGGCACTGATCAATTGCCTGTAGGTGTGTTTGTTGGACCAAGAAGACAATGGGCCTCGCTCACTGCTATGGACTACCTGTACCTGTTCCCCTTTTATGGCCTATTCTTCATGGTCACCCTCCAGCAATTCCAAGAGACTCAATTCTTTATTGTTTTACCTACTTCCCCCCCTGTGCTGAGAACTATAAGCTAACCTGGACTTTTGAGATCTCCCCAACGTGACAGGTGAACCTCATCGACTGGACCTCATGGGAGCGGTCACCGACTGCGAGGATTTAGTTTCCACGTTTGGTAGCTATATCCTGTCTTCCTCTCTCTATCTTTCTCTCTTTCTATCTTCTCTCTTTTTCCAATCCCTCTATTGCATTTGTTGTGATTATACAATAAAGGTGCATTTGTTTCTTGAGCAATACTGAAACCCCCTCTGTTTTGTGTTTTGCACTCTGAGATCACTTAAACGAACCATCACGACCCTCGCTTGTAGGAGGAGATCGTGACACTCACTGATTTCTGTAGCTTGTCCAGCTGAAGTGAAGAAACTTCTGTGGTTCAGTGTAGAGGCCACAAGGTCCTGAGGTCATGAGCACCCTGGGGACTGTGGAGATTTCCAGGAACTCTTATGCTGACTGCTAGGGAGATGCCTCTTTCCTGCACGTGCTTTTGCAACATCACTAAGAAAGATTCAGATTCTCCTTTGCAAATGATAAGCACCACATATCATCCCGTAGGCAAGTAAAACAGCAGGTGATACATTCCTTGTCAACCCCAGAGAAGTGTTACATATACTGGAGTGCCATCTACTGGCTCTTTTCCTCTGTAATATGTAGATAAAAGTGCCAGCTTTGTGTATGTGCGTTACTTCATCCAGGACTGTAATTTAGGTCGCATCCCAAGGAGGATCCCTCACTTCTCCCTCTGCATCCAGGACCCAGACCCCCAGAGACCTTCACCCAGCTCCTAGACCTTTCACAGTCTTCATGCTGGTATTCAGGCCAACCCTATACATACCTCAGCATCCTAGTTCTTTCCTTGCAGTGGTTCTTCCCACTCCTTACTATTTCTGCTGCCTTTGAAGGTATCTTGGGAGAGAAGCTCAAGTGCCTCCACTGAAACATTCAAACACTGTATAAGTAAGTAATGGCAAAACAGTTAATCACAGACTCACAGAAACATGGAATATTTCAGATCAGAAGATAGCCATAAGCATCATTGAGTGCATCTCCCTGCTACTCCTATCGGAACTAACCATACAACTAGAGTATTATCCATAACCTCCATGACCTCTGATAGATGTGGTGCTGTGACCACTTCCCAGGAGAGCATGATTCAGTGACTGATAATGCTTTCAGTGAAGAATCTTTTCCTAAAGACCAATCTGAACTTCCTCTTAAGCAGCTTCATTCCTCTAAAGTAGCTCTGGTTCCCAGAGACAGGAAGTCAGCATCTCCCCCTCCACTGCTACTCTTCAATGGGCTCCCTCCAAGCCTCCATTTCTCCAAGATGCACAAGTCAAGTGACCTCAATGCTCCTCTTAAGTCGTGCCCTTGAGTCCTCTTACCCTCAGCTTGGTCACCCTCCTCTGAATATACTCCATAGTTTGATGTTCATATATTGAGGTGCTCAGAATTGATACAAGAGTCAAGGTGAGGCCACCCCAGTGCAGTTTAGAGTGGGACAATCACATCCCTTGACCAGGGATTCTGTGCTTGATGTATTCCCACGATTGGTTGGCCCTTTTGGCTGC
Source organism: Urocynchramus pylzowi (assembly GCA_013397555.1). Lineage (NCBI taxonomy): Eukaryota > Metazoa > Chordata > Aves > Passeriformes > Fringillidae > Urocynchramus > Urocynchramus pylzowi. The sequence goes on along the minus strand of VZRH01000794.1, from coordinate 167,181 downwards.
CATGGGACACTGGTGACTCACGTTTTGCTTGCCACCAATCCAAATTCCCAAGTCTCTTTTTGTTGGGCTGTTTCCCTGCCTCTTATCCCCCAACTTGTACATACCCCCAGCATTTTTCTATCTTATATGCAGAATCCAGCACTTGCTCTTTTTGTATTTCATATGGTTCATGATTGCCCAGCTTTCTAGTCCATCCAGATCTCTCTCTAAACCTCTCTACCCTCAAAGGAATTCATAGTTACTCCAAGTTTAGTATGGTAGGCAAAATTATTAAGTTAATTTACATTTGATTCCTGTGTCCAGATAATTTATAAAAACATTAAAGAGCACTGGCCCTAAATGTCAACTTGTTCTAATCCCAATTAATAAAATCCTTTGAGCCCAACCCATTAGACAATTGCTCACCCAAAGTATCACTGACTTGTCCAGCTGTGTGCTGGCCAATTTATCAGTAAGGATACTGTGAGAGACATTACCAAAGTCTTTGAAAAATTAAAAACCTCACTAATTTCCTGGCTTCCCTTAGTCAACTACTAGTGTGACCTTGTCATAAAAGGAAATTAATGTAGTTAAGCAGCACATTCCCTTTGTTAACCTGTGCTGGCTGTGACCAATGATTTTGTTGCCTCTCAAGTGTTTTTCAGTAGCTCGAAGATTAACTTTCTCCATAATTTCAGCAGGCATTGTGAGACTGACAGGCCTGTAATTCCCAGCCTTCCTTCTTTTCCTTCTTGAAAACTTGGGCAACATTTGCTAGTTTCCAGTCCACTGGGACATCTCCAGACTTCCAAGATGTTGAAAATAATGGTGAGAGGTCAAGGGATACTGTCAGCCAACTCTCTCAGTACCCTGGAACGAGCCCTCTTGGAGTGATCTATGTGCATCCAGGTGAAGAAGCAAGTTTTGAACAAGTTTGGAGTTGACAGAGACTGTATCTTTCCCCCAGTCAAACAACACAGGACTCTGGGGGTACCAGGGCCCAGCACTGGTGTGGAAGACAAGAGCTGAAAAAGCCTTCAATGTTTTTGCTTTGTCTATGTCCCTATTTATGACCAGCCTTGTCAAGCAATGGACCAGTGTTATGTCTGATCCTCCTTTAGCTTTTCAAATACTTGTAAAGCCCTTTTTGTCATCCTTCACAGTGCTAAGCAGCCTGAACTCCAATTGAACTTTGCACGCAGGAGAAACACAGTTTCTCTGTACAACAGGGAACAAGCATTGCTATAGTTGCCCTGTGTTGCCTGTCCCTGTTTTCAATGTCTGTACACCTTAATTTTCTGCCTAAGTTCTGGAAGCAGATCCTTGCTTAGCCAAGCTGGTGTTCTGCCCTGCTAGCTTGACTTCTGACGCTTTGAAATTGCCTGCTTCTGTGAAATTGTCACTCATAAGAGCTGACAGAAAAGCAATCAGCATTCATGGACCCAAGTAAATTCAAAAGCAGATCCTCAGAAGACCTTACTAAGTAGCTCCTTCTGCACCCTGAAATCTGCTCTCCCTGTATCCTCTTTGTTTTCTTTCCCCTTCATTCTTACACAAGCGTCTCTACAGTGTCATCTCCAGTTGCAAGAGCCATACATTTCAGATCATCCACCACATAAAACACTACCCCTCCACCTTACCTGCTCTACCTATGCCTCCTGAAGGAGGCTGCAACTCACCAGCAAGGCACCCCATTTACAGGATTCATCTCACCATGTTCTGCTTTTGCTAATGACGTGCTTTTTCTAGGAGTGGCCCAAAACCCAGTCCTACCTTCTCCTGCGTTTTCCTTGTATGTATTTTTAGACTTAAAGAGAAATCTTCAAATGTGATAGTAAGGATGGGAATAGTCATAGATTTGAAGGGAGGATATAGCCATACAAATAAATTTATATGAATGATCATTAGAGGAAAACTGGACTTTACTTAAAAAAGAGGGGACAGGTGAATGGCAAGGTCAGTATATTTGAACCTGTCTCTGTAGTTATGTCTGTCTTCTCTGTTGGTATATGTTGTTCCTGTAGTGATGAGTTCACAAAATTATTTGAAGGTGTTTAAGTTTTATTGCCACATTTAGGTTTTTGATTCATACACCTTTTGAATACATGGAAATAGAATTAAGTTTCTACTGTTTTCTCCTGGATGGAAGAGATGGAATAAAGCATATAGATCTCCTTGCTTTCTTCTGCAGTTTTTCTTTGCTTTGTTGAGTGGCACAATTTGTGCATGTAAGCATCCATTTACTGTTAGAAACACCAGCCAAAAAGTAAGGTTTGCATGTCATACCAAAAGTGGACTGTTTCCAGAGCCTTTTTCTCCTGTAGTTAGCTCCTGTCTGGCTGTCGCTTTGAAGTTATTTCCATACAACGAAGCAAAAGGGTGCATTGTTTATATCACCGACAGATTGACCAAGAATGGTATTTTATCTCTACCATCTAAACAGTTGATTAATTTAGATGTAACAGGTCATGGGAAGAACAGACATAACTGACATGATGCAAGATTAATGCAGTTTAATTTCATGCTCTCTCTTTTGCTTCTTTTAAGCAAAACATCTGTTGAGTGGTCCACTGCTTTTTTAAGTAATGAGACTGTGATTTTCCTTTGATGCTGGTTTTGCTGTGAGGGGAGGCCTTGCATTAAGGTGGAGTTGGTTCACATATGTTGCCATCTGTTGATAGCTGAAACTGCAGATCCACAGGAGAGGTCATAGAAAGACAGAATCACAGAATAAGCTGAGTTGGAAGAAGCCCATCCAGATCATTTAGTCCAACTCCTGGCCCTACACAGGACATTCTAAGAATCACGTTGTGGACCTGACAGCATTGCCCAAACACTCCTTGAAGGCTTGGTGCTGTGACCACTTCCTTGGGGAGCCTGTTCCAGCACTCAACTGCCTTCTGGGGCAAAAAAATTTTCCTGATATCCAAACTAAACGTCCCCTGACACAGCTTCATGCTGTTTTCTTGAGTCCTCTCACTGGTTGCAAGAGTAAAGAGATTAGTGCCTGCCCCTTCACTTGTGAGGATGTTGAAGACCCCAATGAGGTCTCCCCTCACTCACCTCTTCCCCAGACTGAAGAGACTGAGGCACCTCAGCCACTCCTCACACAGCTTCCCCTCCAGACCCTTCACCATCCTCCTTGCCCTCCTTTGGATGCCCACTAACAGCCTAATTCTGATTTACATTGTGGCATCCAAAACTGCCCCCAGCACTCGAGGTGAGGCTGCCCAAGTGCAGAGCAGAGTGGGACAATCCCCTCCCATACCTGGCTGGAGATGCTATCCCTGATGCCCCCAGGACAGGCTTGGCCCTCCTGGCTCTCAGGGCACTGCTGACTCATGTTCAACTTGCCATTGACCAGGACTCCCAGGTCCCTTTCTGCAGCACTGGCCTCATTCCCCAGCCTCTCATTCCCCAGTCTGTGTGTACAGCCAGGGTTGCCCTTCCCAGGTACAGAATCCAGCACTTGTCCTTGTTAAACTTCCTATGGTTGGTGATTGCTCAGGTCTTGCTGCCCTCAAAGGAGTTGACAGTCCTTCCAATTATGTGTCATCTGCAAGTATTCCTTTCAGTTCTGCATCCAAGTTGTTAATGAAGATCTGGAGGAGCATAGGGCTGAGGATTGAGCCCTGCAGGTCCCCACTAGTGTATGATGTTACCCTGCTACTCCAGTGCCTGTTTACTGGAGTTTTTCCCAGCAAACTATAATCCAAGTTTCTGACTGCTTGACTCTCTGTTGTGTATGTATGTATGTATGTATGTATGTATGGACAAAGAGTGATGGAAATAATAAAATAATTTTCTCCACTTCTGCATAAATGAGGAACATTTAATACAATTTGGCAGAAATGAACATGTGTGTGTAAAATTGCAATTAATGAGTGAGTGCTGCATCACATAATGAAAACAAGTGTGTGCTAACAGAATTGTAAATTTTTTTCCCACAATTTGGCTGAGAGGCGGGGACTGTGCAACATGGCATGTTACCCACAGAAAATGGATACTGAAACCTCCTAGACATTAGAAAACTTTAGGAAGAAAATAAAGTTCTTTCCATGGCTCATACTCAGCTGTCTCACCTCCTCTTGGGGATAATTAGAAGGCTGAGCCAGGGCTTGGAGGACTAGAAACAACGTAGATTTAAAATGTTGATTGAGGCATTTTGTCATTATAGTGATGGAGATCTTTGTGCTCAGGAATATGAAGTGTTTTTCCCAGAGATCTTGTGTTGCTAAATGATGACACAGTGCTGTTTTGCTAAGACACAAAAAGACAAGAGTATTCTGAGAAAAGTCTTGCAAAGTTGCTTTTGTCTTCTAGCAAATTCCAAACCTTATGTGAAGAAAACTCACTAGCATGTCATAATGGTGTAGTTTTCTGTAGAATTTTTAGTATATTAGCTGATGATCTGAATTTTGTCCTAATCATAGTAGTTTTGAGACAGGCTTTAGTGTATATTACATTTAGTGGTGTTTTTTTCTCAAAGGATCTTTTATGTTACAAATAATTCTTTCAAGAGTACTTAACTTTATAGCTTTGATTTTTAGGAGAATGTGGTTTTATGATTTTAAACATGTATTTCAAGCCTCAGTTTGTGTATCCAGGGTTTGAGTATGGCAGTATTTTTCCAATCAGGGAAATAAATCTGGAGTTCCTCCACCTGGTGCAGCCACAACTAAGTAGTAAATGCAATTATTTGGGCAGTGTGCCCATTTGTCAGCATAGCAGGTGCTACAAGCAGTCACACAGGCAGTCTCTTCTGCCATTGTGTGCTGCTGGATATTAATAAAGGAAGCAGGTCTATTAATGACCATTCATTCAGCCATTAATTTTGGCTTGAAGAAAGACAAGAATATGATTCTAAGTAGAATTATTTAATTCTAAGTAGTATTATCATTAGAGGAAATATATATATGCATATCTTCACATGAAATTCCTGAACATCTCCAGCTAAAAATTTTCAGAAGTGGTGCAAAGGACAAAAGATATGGATCTGTGTAGAAACAGATTTAGAGTGTAGAAACTCTTCTAAATATCTCATTTTCTAATTTAAAAAAATAGAGAGTTTTAGTGAATATTTATGATTTTAAAGTGGGTTTTAAAGGATTTTAATGTGGATTTTGAGGCTATAGTAAGACATTCCAATTGCTAATAGAGCAGGATAGATTCATTGACCTAGACCAATTTGGATAAATTCCTCTAAATCATACCACCCAAATATCTTTATTCATATCAATTGATTAGAATTTTTTAAATGGCTTCTTTGTGAGGCTTTTGATGTTTTTTTCTTTCAACCCAATTCTTTTGTCTACCATGAAAAATCTAATGAAGATTACATCCTGCTGTATGTTTGGTTTAAATTCCAGTTTTTTAGAAAAAAATTGAAATAAAGTATTCCAGAAATGTCAGAGAAATTACAAGTGGCTTTAGAAACAGTAATTGTAAAAGTGTGTTGGCATTCCCTGTAATTTTTCTGACTTAGCTGTTAGCTTTCCTTTCCACAAGGGGCTCAGAGATCTCTACAAAAATAAAGCTCTTTCTTCAAGTAGATTTAAGCTGTAACTCTTTTCTCAGTCAATACCAGAGAGGCATCAGAGCAATGTCACTTGTGTTTCTGTTTATGGCATTCCCTAATCAATGTTCATCAGCTGAACTCCTTGACTTGGGAATTAATATTTGAAAAGAATGCAAGTCAGCTTTTGGAAGTTTCTGGCATGACATTAATCAATCTGGTTTGTCATCTGACGGTGCCTTTCACCCTTACCAGATTCCCCCCAGTGCCAGTGTCACCTCCCTGCTCTGCTAGCACTGCTGCAGGCTGGTGCCCCTGGGGGAAGTTTTGATCCCCATCCCACTTCAGCTGCTTCCTGCTGCAGTCTCCTGCTGCTCCCAGACTGATTGGCAAAATCATCCACTCAGCTGTGAAAAGATGTGGGATAATGAGGGTAGTAGGCACAGGCTTACCAGTTAATGGTGTGCAGACTCATCTGAGTCATTTGAATGCAGAGGGAAAGATTGCCATTAAGCACTACATTAGGTTGAAAAAGGTGTTTCTGCCAGCATGGTGACAGTGCTATGCCTTCAGACTGTTTTTGTATCTACTTCCAGAACTCCCTGATTTATCATGTCCTTCAACAGGCAGAATATACATTTTGCATGCCTCTAGACAAAATGGCATTCTAAAATCCCATCCTGAAAAGAGTAACCCTTAGCAAAGTCTGTCAGAAAATAATTCATTGCCCTATTTTTTTGCATTAAGTTTAGAAACAAAGGAAATATTCACCTTGAAACATGTAAAAATCACATTCTGTGCATTTCATGGTTGCAGAAAGGGTTTTCAGCTGCTATGTAGAAGTATGAAGAAGGAAATTACAGCAGTTTTTGTGCATAGATTGTGGCACTGTAACTTAAAAGCTATTTACAAGCAAAATTTATGCTTGCAGATTTACTGAAGCATTAATGTTCATACGAAACATGGTTAAGTCATCATTCTTTGGTGTCATTGCTCTATTTCCCTGGATTTATCTGTTTGGCTGATGGCTATCACCTCAGCAGTGTGCAGAAGGGGTATGTGGACCAGTACTTTCCACTTCTTCTTCATTATGGGTTTTCAGCTGAGGTAGCGATAATTGTGTATTGCCATCCTCAGCTTTTGCCTACTATGCATGCTTCAGTTCTTGGAATATATAGTAAGTGCTTCTAAAAAAGGGATGGAGATTTGAACAAAAGGAATAAAATGGGACATGTTTGCCAACAATGGAAACTTTCACAGTGTTCAACAAACTCTATCAGGACTAAGGCCTGTTCTCTAAACCTGTCTGCACTGGGACTATTTTAATACATTTTTATTTACCAATAGCATTCTGTATGTTCTGATTTGATTGTATAGAGCTAAATTAAAGTGATTTGGGTTTTTTTTGTTTGTTTGGGTTTTAGTTTGTTTATTTGGTTTGGTTTGGTTTAGTTTTTTTGGAGGTGGTTTCTGTTTTTTGTCTTTCAAGCCTTGTGTGCTGTAAAGACAACCTAGTGTAAATGAAAACTGTTCTCAATCTCTGATTAGTATTTAAACTTCCAGGGTGAAGGGAAATCTAGCACGTATCTCCTTGCTATGTTAGCTCCAGTGACAAGTCTCTCTTCAAAGGTTTGCAGCCTCTTCCTGTCTCCTGTCTCCTGACCCTGGCTGCCCTTTCCCACATCACGTCAAAATTTGACTACTTTTTCTTGTGCTAATACAATTGTTTGTGGACTGTGCTGTGGATGGGATCACTGCACTAAGCTGACTTAAGAAACTGATTATTAGCTTTGATTAGTGATCCAGTCTGCACCGCAGTCCCACAGTGACATACTGATGAGGGCAGCAAGTAGTGGAACTTAAAGAAATGCGTAACTGTACAGATACAAATATAAACTACAAACCAGACTGGAAACTCTAACAAGTTGTACTGAGATAAAAGTACTTAATGAAATCTAGGTGCTGACTGAGTCAGGAGACCTTGAGAAACAAAACAAAATGTTCACAATTCACATATGTCATAGCAAATATTCACCCACAAATAACATCAGACGGCATGTTTAACCCTTTTATTTATATATCTTTTAAAATATTGCCTTTGCATCTCTGATTTTTGTGTTTTGCAGTTTTTTAGTGTAAGATTGATAAGTCAGCATTCAATATTTTTCAATTTCCTTTTCATATAACCAGCAAAATATTTTCCAATGTGGCTAATAGATGTAAGTGAGGTATTATTAACTTTGAATTCTGAAGAAGACTTATAGGACCAGTGCTCTGGTCCCATTTTGACTGCAACTACAAATACCTTGTTTGAATTTTTTGACTGCTTCTTTTTGCAAGTACTTGCAAATCCATGCTCATAATTCTTCCCACGATATTCTTCTTTTTGTTATTAAAGAAGTACAGAAGTCTACCAATTGAATTTTTAAAACATGATTATTATTTTTCTGAATACTTGAAATATAGTTTAAATAGGGATATTCAGAGATTATTTGAATGTTTTCCTAAATTACTTGTTTTGTATTAGAAGTCTTTCCCAAGCATGTAAAACCACAGGATCTAGGATATTATGAAATGACTAATATAAGAATGAAGCAAAAGGGAAAAATACTAGTTTAGTAAAAACGTTTTATAACAGGGACTCTTACAATTGTAAAGGCAGGCTTAATCTCTTAGGGCATATTTCAAACATATGAAGTTAATACTGTAAGAGAAATAGCAATACGTTTCAAAACAAAACATAAACCCATGCAGCTCCATGCTAAAGGAAAATAAAACATAAGGTTGTCAGCCTCACTGGATTAATTTCCAGATAAACTTCCTTCAGACACCTGAATGACAGCTCCAAAGGAAAAAAAATGGCTTTCACAATCCTGTGTGTAAGAGGATCTCAGGAGCATCTGAGAAGGTAGGCTGTTCTGCAGATGCTTACACTCTTTTTCAGCTGGGTCACACTGAAAGAATTTCAGATAAAGAGTTATGATGGAATTATCTAGTTAAACACAAATACTTAATGCAAGAATTGTATTTCGTGTTGTTTTATTTGTAACATATTCTTTCCGATTTTTGCTTCCAAACCTGATTTGTCTTGTAAACTACATTTTGGCTTTCTTTCATTGTTAATTTAGATCAAAGGCCAATCCATGTAAAACTGGTAAACTCAGGGTGTAAAACTGGATATAAAGGCAGAAGCAAGAGTCCTAACAGGAGGTGCAAATGCAAACCAGCCGATAAGTCAGAATCTATCTCATTTTGCTAAGATTTTTTAAATCAGTGTCAGGCTGTTCTAAAAGCTATGCAATTAAAGTATGTCTTTGGTAAAATCTGACTTTTGTGACAGAAGAATAATCTGTGTAATTTCCTCCATGTGCAGAACTGTAGATCTGAACACAGCATGAGAGCATATTCATGAGGACACTGTGCAACTTCCTTCCTCAGTAAGGCACTTAAGCACTTAAACATTAGTGTTTGTCATAGGTAAGTACATTGCAGAAGAGTTTTTTCAGCAATAAGAATAAAGAAGGTGAATAACTTCTTTGATTCTTTTAATCCTACAATGCCAAACCTAAATAGTAAACTAAACATTCATGAAAGATTTATCACTTACGAAATTAGTATCTTCTTATATTTCAGTGAGTGAAACTTCACCAGCGCCACCCGTTCAATGACGAGCAGGATGATATTGTGGTATGCTTCATCTTGAACCACTCAGCCTCCAGACGCTCTCCTGTATATCCAGCACCTGCAGCAGCCCTGTGAAATACCACAATGACTAAACAGGACAAGTCAACAGAAGGAAACGGTAATTACAAATATAATTATGCAACTTAGGTGCATATTCATTTTCTGCATGTAGCTCAGCAGTGTGAAAATTCTGTTTTCTTCTACTTCTTTTTAATGTAAAATCTTCTTAGTCACAACTCATTATTTTTTGTTCAGAAGTGTGTTTTGTTTGGAAGTTGACGGGTTGTAGCATGATAGCGTGGCTTTCCACTGATTAGTAAATCAAAAGATTGTGACTACAGCCCTGTTACTTGTCTTACTCTTACATGTGATTGTATGAAAGACTAAGATAACAGTGTTATTTTGTGGCTTCTGTAAGGTGCACAAAAAATGCTTGTTTTTCTTATTGCTTTCAATGAAAGCAATCATTGAAATGTCAAACACTCTTTGTAGTAAGATCAACAGTATTTCTATACTAATATTATGCTGTTCTGGATCTAAGAAATGTTTTTTTGTAGGATAATAATGGCTAATGGCTTATTCTGGCAATGTGCAAGGCAAGTCTAATATGGGAAGTGCTCTCGGTTCTCATGAGCAGAGCAACCCTTTCTAAAGCAATGATCTCTATTGTGTGCAACAAGCATGCTGTTTCTGGTCTTCAGCATGGGAGGAGATTGCCAGGGACCTTATTATTTAGGTCTTGCTGAGTACCAGGGCAGGTACTACTAAACAGGGCTTCCTAGATTTTTAATCCATAACTGTAACACTCAATGTTAATAAAATATGTTCTACTTGAATAGAAAACATCAGAAGGGACTGCTGAGCATTTTGACAGAATATAACAGACAGTTAATTTTAAAAGTACATTTGCTTTAAAAGTCTTATTTGTTTTCCTTTTATTGTCTGAGCTCCTTTTATTTTTCTCCACCTCAATTTTTTTTTCTACAGCACCCTTTACTGACCAGTTTAATTTTCAAGCAGTATATGCTAATGGAACTCATTTTAACACAAAAGAATCACAGAAATTAATGCAGCACAGGCAAAATACTTAATGGCTACAAAAGAATTTTTATCTCCATAAGAAACCTTATGAGCATGACCAAAGAACACACACAGTTAATTTTACATTTATAATGAACAAATTCTATGACTAACAAGGTTCTAAGTTTGCCATAAACATCTGCCTTTTACTCGAAAATACCTGACTGAATTGACTTGTATTGTGATTCAGTGACTTTATTATTCATTTGAATTATAGAGGATATCATTCCCATGGCAAACCAATACTGCACAACTGCACACTTTTTACCTGGAGAAGGTAAAGGGGTTTATTGCTGAATCATGATCACTCTTTGACACTGCTTTTTTTTTCAATGAAAATTGATCTTGTACATATAATTTACAGTAAAACCTAGCAATCTTAATGACAGTTATTTGGCGATGAGATCATGTGAGTAAGCTTAGGATTACATCATGATTTCAGAATTTATGAAAAGCTGAGCCTCCATTACAAGTAACTATGGGACACTTCCAGAATGTAGTTGTCAATCCACTTGTAACTTAAAAAGTCCAGGGGCTGGAGTTATATAGCACAGAGTTCAGGAATATTGAACTAATCTAGTTGCAGTTTCTTTACAGGAGGTTTTGTACCATCACTGCTGACAGTCCTGAGGAATATTCTCATAACAGTTTCAAATAATGCATTTTTGCTTTTTGGTATCTTTATCTCTAGTGGAACCATTCTTGGTTTGGTGGTTCTTCTTGTTTCACTGCCTGTCTGCTGCCAGGTCTAAGATAGTAGGACATGTATGGTCCATTATGATGAGTTCATCATCATAATGTGAATGTGAAGTCATTGTTCCTGGCACCTCATACAGGAAAAGACAATCTAAGTCAAAAGTCTTCAGAGTGGATTTTTAAAAGGGTGCAGTTGAAAAGTGCCTATTACCCTCTAAGCATAGCAAAAAGAATACGTGGTGAGCTGGTCAGCTCTAGTTTATAGTAAAAAATACAATTGACTTCACATCCACTAAGAAACCTTCATTTTTAACTTGAATATAAACTCTTTTCTCCATATTGTCATGTCTTCTTCCCATTTTAACAGCATTATTAGTGAATGACAATGAGCTAAATAAATCCCATTTCAGAACTGGAAAAGGCCAGATTGGTATGGTTTAGTGCAGTCTCAGACTTCTCAGGGTGCACTGAACACTTAATAGTCTGATCATAATTCTTACAGTAAAGCCTGCAACGAAAATGGAAAATTGCCCACCACTACCCCATTGTGTGATGAAGACCAAGTGCAAGTGTTGTGTCTTGTTTTTTTACAGTAACCAGTGTGCCCTGCAAGCTGGTCAGCTCTCTAGCCTTGGATAAGGCAAAGCACCCCAAGATTAGACCTTTGTAGGGCACAGGTAGGAGACCACAGAGATGAAGGGAGGTACAGAGGCCTGGAAAGTTTTACACGTTTCCCTGAAGGGGGTGAAATAGTGAGGGGCTTCTCATTGAACTGTCTTCCCCCTTTACCTTTTGTAAGCTTTCTAACAGTAACATCAGATTTTAGAATCCTTGCACTGAAATCATGCAATAAACAACTTATTTATCCCTGAGGGGAGGATTAGCCTAGAAGTCCTGACCCTCAAACTGAGAGACAGCTATCAAACCTTGCCATGTGTAAGTACAGCCCAGAAGGAAACCGGGAAGAGGAGAATGCAATCAGACGATGCATCCCATGCTAGCTACAGTGTCAACATGACCTGTGTGAGCTCAGTCTCTGACCTTTCAGAGAAAGATAGGAAAAGGTAGAGAAAGTAGAAAACCAGTAACCATTTCTTACCAATGGAGAAAAAATGAGCTATTTATGGATGTGAATTGAATGGATTTAATTTGTTCCCTGTGCTTGCCAGCTGTAGTTTTTAAATATTGATTTCAAACATTTCAAATATTAGGTGGGTAAATTTTCTTTACTGCAGAGAGGGAAAACCCATTGCCCCAGAGACAATTTCTGGAAATGACTCAGGCATATAGACCTGAAGGACACAGCATTGTACATTAAGACCAGTAAGCCTTCTAAGCTCCTGGTGTCCTTATGACATTGAAGCATAAATATTCTACCTACTTTGGTATTAAAGATATTGCCAATTTTGATGGAAAAAACAAGCAACATACTTGCTAGTTTGTGTACAACTGAATAATGACTATTATTTTACTTTATAAATTCATAGCTATTGCTGGTCAGAATACATTTTTTGAGTTGTGTGATTTTTATGTTTGTTCATTGGAAGTAAAATTTGTGACTCTTACTGGGAAAAACAGAGGAAAAATAAACCATGGTCTGAAATACTGAGTGTTATGGTTGCTCTATAAATGTAATTTTTATTTGAGGTTTCTGTGTTTCAAGCTCTCTTCTTTTGTGCCCAAGGTGAGCCAAGATGATGTTCCCAAAGTCTGGAAAGAGACTAAGAGGATGGGGTCTCTAGTCACAAATCTTGCATGTTGAAGCCTTCACTAATTCACTTTTCCAATAGACTTTCTGTGATATCTTGATATATTATTTCTGGTGTATTTCACAGGTGTTACTTCCAGTGATATTTATTGTTAAATGAGTCTTGTGAGATACTCTCATATATTGTTGATTAGAAAGAATAATATAGAAATGTATGTAAGTATATAGAACTGAGTGTTACATAACACTACCCTTTTTTGACTAGTACTTGCCAGGCATTTGTTGTCTAATACAATCTTGCATTTCTGACATTTCCTCTTGTTGAACACTTGGTTTATTATCTATCTAGGCTGATATCTTTCTAGCACTTAAAGGACATGGTCCAGTTCAGAGGAAAACACAGTAGTTGCTTACAAGGTTCTGTTGGCAGATGATCCATTTCATTGGCTTGACAATTAATTAAGTAGAAATTTATTTTTATAATATATAAAAAGAGTCAGCCATAATTTTTTACATACAAGTTACTTTGCATTCCACTGAATTTTTTGTAGTACCAAAATGGAGAATTACTTAGCAGCAGTCAGCTTTACATGGTAGTAGTGGAAGCACAGATATTACAAGAGTGGGCCGTGTTCTATGAGGTAGTTGCAAGAATTATTATCCCTCTCACAGTGAAAGGTCCATAAGACTATGTCAGTGCAGAATAAGTTTAAAAAAATCCAAAGCATGAAATCTGGGTCATAGCTTCTGATAGAAAGTGTAAAAACAGCTTGGGAAATCAAGGGAAGAGTAAAACTATTCTTATGATCTGCTAAACAGACATCTGATAGGACAGATGTGACTATGGTGTTATGCATTTTTTTTTCTGCCCTTAGTTTCCTCAGAAGCCAACATGTCAGTCTTTGGAGTCCTCTCCCTGAGCTGTCTAATATTCTGCCTTGTGTCTGTGACTTGCAGTTTGGTCTGAGCCCATATTCAGGACACCTTCTTTAAGTCTTGTAGTCTTATTTATGGCTATAGTCTAAATAAGACCGGGTAAAACGATAGCTTACTTAGATTACACTATCACTGCCCTTAATCTAGAAAGATGAGAAAGTTTCCCTTAAACTACTTGGAAAAAAAAAAAAGAATGTGATTGTATTTCCTAGACTAAAAGGAGTTATGGACTATATCTTCAAATATATTTAATGATAAATATACAAATATACAGTCATTAGGACAATGACTGATGTATCCTGGAAGGTGTAGCAGTTGAGCTTTTCCTCTGGGTCAGACTAACTCAAGTTAGCTGAGTCAAAAGCTGCTATTAGCCCTATGAATATTAACACTGTGAAGATAAGGGGTTCTATCAACCCTTTTCTGGAAAAATTGGTAATTCTAGACAGTGCTTTTGTGACACTTAGTTGTTTTTGCAGGAGGATTCACTGAACTCTTGATAGGTGGGATCACATAATCTGTTTAAAAATTCCCAAGACTAGTATACGAATTTCTCAAATAGTGAGGATTTTTTTTCCTGCAACGAATACTACAATTTAACAAAACAAAACATAACATAAAAAATGTTTTGGCTCCCTGTAGGATGCAAATACAGTGCCTGAAGAATGAACTCTACTGTTTGTCTATGTTGTGGTTTACAGCAGAACATTTAAATTAAGTACTAAACTGCATTTAGATATAGTGTCATCACAAAGTGTTATTTGTGTTTGAACATTGTTGAAATGCTTCTCTGGTAATTCATTGAGACAGGCTTTTACACAAGCACCTGAATTGCTGCATTGTGAGCTGCCTAGCCTGTTCCTTTCCTCTTTGAAAAGTATAATAGAGTTTATGACCTGAAATAGTTTAATGTTAATATTATTATTATTAATAATAATAATAATAATGGTAGAGTTTATTTTTCTCTTATTACTCAAATACCCAGGCAACTATCAACACTGGTCTTTCAGTAATAAGTGCAAAACAATCAGACACAAAAGTTATTAATGAAGCTTGTCTGAAATACAAGTTGCCGGGGGTGGCTGCAATGTGGGTGCAGTGTGGAGTGGCTGTGTAGCTTACATGAACCCATATATATCTGTGGTTTAGCACAGTTCTCAGGGGTGACAAAGCTCTTCCATTCCCTCTCCTCAGTGATTTTTTTCTCTTCTAAACAGAACCAATTGCTATTACCACTGTCACAATCAGTAACTTTTAAAAGAATTTTTAGTTCATCCTTGAGCTTCAGCAAAATGCTCTCTGCATGCAACTATGACCTGGAAGATGTCTCTTATTTTGTAGATACACCAGAATGAGAAGGGCACACCTCTAGCAGTTCATATTAACATACTTTATCTCCATATGAAGTTCAGTTTGGAGATACAATTTTAAATCTTTGCAGACTTTAATTTTGATGGTGCAGTAGTGCTTGCTGGACATGTCTACAATACCCATTTCTAGCTGATAGTCCCATGTAATCACTGGTCATGCTTTCTAGGTTTGTTCTATGGCAATATCTATTTCTGTTTGACTTTAGGCTTTTCCCTTATTTTTTAAAAAAATGTTCTTTATCTTTCATGTTCCAAATAATTCAGATTAAAAAAAAGCCATTAACATACAGAAATTAATATTCAGATACACTCACACATAACAGTGCTTTCAATGCTTTTTTTCAAGAAGTCTGAAATCTGTATATTTCCTTAGAATTTTATCTCAAATATTCAGTGTAGTGAATTTGCTATCCTTATGCTACTAGAATTAAACAGATTCCAGCAGCTATCTTCTACCTTGTTTAAGTCTCTATGTCTCACAATCCCTTGTCACTGTCATTGTTATGTCGATGTCAACTCAAGCTTGGTAGACTTCACTGCTGATGCATGTTTCAGTATATATGATAAACTTCCATTTGTTTGCTTGTTGAATGAGCTCATCAGGCTGCACTGAAACCAGTCTCTAACCAATAAAGAGCTTTCCTTGGAATTTCTGTTTGGCCATAGAAGATCAGCCACAGCTGATTGTTTGTTTTGATAAGAGGCAGTGCCCTACCGTTGCATGTGAAGTATCTCTTTAGAGGTGTTTGTCTTCATCTTTGCAAACTTTCAATAGCAGCACAATGGTCTTTATCAAAGGAGATCCTGTTACTGTCAGCAGCAGAAGGCACATGTCCAGGCAGAACAAAGGAGCTCTTATTGTCACATTCCAATGATGATATTGAATGACAATATTTTTGAATAATCTTAAAAATCATGTTGCAGACACTGTCAAAGTGGTAGAAAGTGTTAATTACATTTAGATATTTTGTGTAGGGAAGTTAGACTCAGTTTTAATATGCCAGTAAAATTCTGATTAATAACACTTTCCTGTTACTGCACATAGCAAAAAAAGACCCTGGATTCCTTCTTGTTTGCAGCCTGACATACTCTTCATTTTACTCCTTTTCTTTGATACTAGGCAAAGCCAAGAAGTTAGCCACAGCAGTCCCGAAATAAATCAATTTGTGTATAGCTTTTCAATTAATTGATAGTGGCTTAGTAAAATTTATAAAAGAAACAGAGCAACCAGCGAATGTGTGAAGAAAGAATATAAAGAAAAAATCAGAAATGTTAGAGATGATTGAGAAAAGAAGATATCTGCAGTTTCTTATCTAAAAAATGCAAATATGAGGATCAGCACCTACCACCTATTCACCAGAGGGGAAACTGGACAATATAAACATGGAGCATACAGATTATATAGGAGTGGAACTAGCTACTTCTACCATTTCATGGTAATCTCTGTTAGTCTTCTCATTAATTCCCTATTATAATCTATTTCTATAAATACCACCAAAGTGTCTAAAGTGTTTAGCCACACATACAAGCTCAAAAATACCTCAAAAGGGCCCATTAGAACTTGGCTTCTCAGGTATTGCTTCTGAAGAAACTTTCCTAGGGAATATCAGTAGCAGTTTCAGAAGCAGTTTCAGATTACTTACAAGTTAAGTGATATGTTCATACCAATGTAGTCAAAGAACACATTAATTAGATATTATGATAGATATAATATATATGAAAGTATTTTTTTTATTTAGTTTATTCTCTATAAATCCATGATCACAGTTTCAAAGTGTACCTGGCAAATGAAGTTGGGTAATTTTCTGCTTATTTATAGGTAGGGTAACACAGACATTGTCTCATTAAGCGAATTGAGAATGATTGAGAATGAAAAATTAAGCAAGATGTTTCTAAGGAGAAACACTACAATCTTCTAAAAATAGACTATCCCTCAAAAGACTTCAATGTTAAAAACATCTCATGTTGTAGAGTGATAGAATAAAACTTGTATGTGGTAGAGCATACAAGTGAGCTGGATCAAGTTTTTAATCTCTGTGCTTAGAGATTTGGATGTTGGAACTGAGAGTAGGTCTGCTCTTTCTTCTGGAACTGAACTCTTCAGCTATGCTGCAGGTCTGGAGCTTCATATCCTCCAGTCAAATTAGAAAATGATTATTAGTCTTAGCAAGTTATTTATCTCTCATGTTTAAAAAAATCTCAGAGAGTTGTCTGAGAAGCATTTTCATCCTTATTCTCCAAATTTCAGGGTTTTTTTAGCATCCTCCTTTCTTATATATTGCTTCCATAAGAAAGAGCTTTTCCCAGTGTCCTTTGAGACGTATTTATTTGAGTGCTGAAGTAAAGTGTAACTGGTTTTTCTGTCTTCATCTTACTTCTTGAAAACTGTTTGCCATGTTCCAAAAATGCTGGGCTCATAAAATGTTTTAAAGAGATACAAAGCAGTAATTGCCAAGAATTTCTTGAAAGCCCTAATGATTTCTTGAATTCCTAATGATTTATCTACCCTTTACATCCACTGGCCTTTTTTTTTTTTTACTTGACAGATGGCAGTGATGACAATGAAGAAGGCAGTGCAGTTGAGAATGAAGAAACTGCCAAAGCAACAGGTCAGTAATGTGGATTACTTTGGGGCCAGACACAGATGCTTTCAATTATTAGTAAGAATGAAGGAGGAGGAAAGGTCTCCTTCTAACATATACCCTCCTCTCATGTGTTTTTATGATTTTTAATCAATCACAGATAAAGGGAGGAAGAGAGCAACACCAAGAACCAGAAGAGCACATGCCAGAGGGAGAGACAGGCATGGTGATGAGGAGGATGATGATGATGAAGATGGGATGAGGAGAACTGGGCATCGCAGGCACAGAAGCCGCAGACGAGGACGAGCAGCTGGAAATGAGGCCAGTGATTCTGATATGGAACCTGCAAAAGCCAGGAAGAATCAAGCAAATCAGAAATCCAAGGAAGATGATGAAGAAGATGAAGATGAGAAAGGGGGCAAAAGTGGGAAAGGTAAAAATGAGAAGAAAGGGGACAAAAAGTCTGATAAAAAAGGGAAAAAAGAGAAGGCCAACAAGAAGAAAAAAGACAAAAAGAAATCAGGATCAGGGTAATTAATTTTTTTTCCTTATAATAAAACCATAGTTATCTTACATAAAACCTGTTTTCACTTATAGCTGTGAAATACCAAGAGTCAATATGACTCCCTTACTTGTGACAGTCAAGTTAGAGCTTGACAGATATTCTTTGTCCTGCAATGAAGAAATGACAGCTGAGTGAAATGGAAACTTTCCGGAAAGTCATATCTAGTTATATTCCAAGTATATAAGCTGTTTTCTAGAGAAAATGAGTGAAAATTATGGAGGAGAAGAGAAAGTGGTAGAGAGAAGTGAAAACATGTGAGATCTGCTTTTTTCTTTCTGCAAAACTAAAATGCCCCAAACTCCAAGTTGATTACCTTCCAAGAAAGCCAAGTTTTATTTCCAGTATAGAATTAAAATCTTAATGCTTCTCAGAAGATCACATTCTTGTTTCCCAGCCAGTTTTGACCCAACTTTTTAAGATCAGTGCCAAAGTTTCAAGAAACTGGAACCAAAAACTGAAATGGGATTTACCAATCTGTCTCCCACCCACTTCCTCTGAAATGTCACTTTTCAACTTTCCAAAGTGTCTAATGCAATCTGGGGTCTTTATAAGACTCCAGTGACAGAGAGCTCATCAGAAAAACATTTCTATTTCTCTGCCATCCTAGCATTCCCTTGCTCCTTGTCCCTTCCTGTGCTTTTGCAAGGAAGCAACTCCTGGGAGCAATGTATAAGGGAGCAAAAGGAGCTATCTCAATGGAGAGGGAGAGAAACTCCCATTTCTCATTCAGCACTTGTTACAGCTGTTTTTGTTCCCAGAGGCATCACTGGAGAGCACAGCAGGACTAAAAGGAAAGGAAAAAATACAATAAGATATGCTGTTGTATTAATTTGTCTGTGATTCCATTTCTATATCTTTCTACTTCATTTCCCTTCCCAATGAGAATGAGAAGGCCTAAAATCTTTCTTTCTGCTGGCTCTTCACTGTGGAGGAAATTATACTCCGGTGTGCAGTTTCCTGTACTCACAGAACAACAGCCCTGACTGTGTAAACCTATGTTCCTTTGCTTATTTTTGTCTTCATTGTAAACATTTACTCAGTGTTAATTAAAAAAGGCCACTGAAAATAGAAAATTGAACAAGTACGCAATGTTTTTCATTGTATTCCAAAGTTCTTAATATTCAAATACATGATTTTGCACTAAATAACTTCAAAATTGCTGCCTGAACAAGACATTGATCTTAAAGCAGTAAGCCTAACAACATTTGAGGAAAAACTGAGGACATTCTCAAAGATAACTCAAGAGTATTATATTTTTAGACCTACAGGAGCTTCTGAAAAGATTGCAGGTAATAATAAGAATATTTTAAAATATTTTCAAAAGGAAAAACAAAATAATGTAAGAATGAAGGATAGCAGGCTGGTGGTCAGTTTGGCTATGATTAGAGATAAAGGGTTTTCAAAGCTTCAGAATGGAAAATAAGGTTGGCAGTATAGAAATGTAGCTGCTCTAGCAAGTCTGGGAGAACCTATCACAGCAATTTCTCTCTACTGTTTAAACATAGACCTTGCTGATGCAGTTTTTTAATTGCCAAGGTGTTTCAGCATGAAATAGCAGGAAAAGAACTAAATCAGAAGTTGAGGAAGAAAGCACAAGAAAAATTTCCCTAAAAGAAAAGTGGAACTATTTGACAGAGAGATAATATTGTATTTACTGCTGTCATGGTGGCTTTTGCCAAATTCTAGCGACATGGCCCATTTTGGTGAGATCACAGCACAAGTCAGTAGAATCTGCTGCAGTTGCCCTCTTCCCCCTATGTACTTTTCATTTAAATCAGGAAAACCTCTTCATGCACTACTTATTCTACATAAAGGACACAAGGGAATCCTAGAAGAACTCTGCATTGATTTTCTGGTTTAGTTGTTTTATTTTTTCGAAACTTAAATATTTCACTCTTGGTTAATCTGTGGTAGTGAGTTTCCCAGGGTAATGCCACAGTGAAAGGAGTTCTTTCTCAGTGAGTTTTAAACCTTCTGTTCTTAGATGTTAGTGGTTGTTAATGAGGCTGATTGTTGCCTGCTATTGAGGGTGTGAGGAGGGTCCTACGCTATTCATAATCATCAACCCCAAAATATCAATGATAAATTGCTCCTTTAATCTCACTGTTGGGGTTGGAGATGTTCATGGGTTAAAAAATGGTTTAGTTCTTTACTGCCTTGTTTCATTTCATCTGATTGATTTTAGAAACTCTGTGCTGTCACGTGAGAAAAAAAAATAGGAATGGGATCATATTCTTCCTACTGCATAGTTCTATCTGTGAGTAAATAAACTGACTTTTATTAAGTTCACTTGAGAGTATAAAACTTCTGTGAAAGCTTGGAGGTACATGGAAGATTAAGACACTACTTCTTTTTTCTAGCTGAATAGTATTAACTGACAGACAATGCTATGGGGATTATCTGTAAAAATAGAATTTCAACAAAAAAATATAAAGAAAGATTTCAAATTTAGTCAAATTTATTAAATTGTCATGCTATACTCTCAAAGTCATACCAGTTTATCGTGTAACATCCTAGCTCAAAGAAAACATTTTCATCCTAATTTTCATTGCTACACAGAAATAATGAGAAAAGTAGATTACATCCATAAAGAGGAGATGAAACTAAAACTGAAATAGAGATTTATAATAAGGTCATAAAACCAAACTAAAGATGAATGGAATGAAGAAATTAATTGTGTGCAACTTGAAGAAGCACTTGATTCAAGAGCTCTGCCGACTTAGATGTGTATTGAATTGGAGACAAGGAGGACGGAGTCTTTATGTTAAGATATTTATTGACACTTGATGCTTTATGTTAGCCTGCAGGTCTCCATGAAACCTTCTGGCCTTCAAATGTGTGAATAAAAATAATTTATGAAAGACTAAGACTTTTGGTTGCAGAAGACAGAATTTAGGTTTCCTGACGTTAATAACATGGTGTTCCACTTGAACTGAAGGAAAAGTCAGCTGTTACTCCACCAAGTTTGCCAAATAATACATTGGCATAATGTAAACACACTAGAAAATACTGGTTTCTTAAAGAAACTCTGAAATTTGGATTTTTTATTATTTTTCTGGTTCCAAAAGAAAGGAAAGAATGGAGGATGAGATATGTTTATAAAGACAAACAAAGCAGTAGCCAGCAAAGGGCACAAAGCCCATATTATCCTGACTTGACCTCTTCTGTTCTGTTAAGCTTTCTTTTCTCATTAAGCTCACTGCATTAGCACAAAGCCCTCATGTTTCCCACTCTCTCTGCAGCATTATAAACCAGCAAATTCCAGCTTTGCATTACCCAGCAATCTTTCATCAAAGGAAATGTTTAATGTCAAGCACATCACTCTGCTTAGTAAAATGGAGAACAGCTGATTGCAACAATGGATTTTGAGCTCTCTCAAATCAGACTTTTAGTCCTTCTGTTCTTCATGAAGACATGACTCTCTTTGCATTTTCCCTCAAAAGTTTATGCACAAATCACTTTATTATCCTTTATCCATCTGACTTCAGTTTTCATACCATTCTCAACTTGCTCTTCACAGTACTGGTATGACAATAAATATATGTGGTTCTCAGTAGCAGTTTTTCTTCATGTAGCTTCAAGTTATCTATGATACTGGTTTTTGCCATGTAAAGCCCAACATGGTAAGACTGATGGGTACAACTTTCTAAGGTGACAGTCTATTTAGTATGGGCCACAATAATGCTCAGAGGGTTGGAGAACCTCTCCTACAGGACAGGCTGAGAGAATTGGAATTGTTCAGCTTGGAGAAGAGAAGGTTCTGGGGACACCTGCCTTAGGGCAGCTTATGAAAAGGAGGGAGAAAGACTTTTAATATGGCCAGACAGTGACAGAACAAGGGGCAAAGGTTTTAAACTGAAAGAGAACACATTTATATTAGATGTTAGGAAGCAATTCTTTACTCAGAGTTTGGTGTAGCACTGGATCAAGTTGTTCAGAGAAGTTGTGGATGCCTCACAGGTGGGGAATGTTCAAGGCCAGGCTGGATAGGGTCCTGAGCAACCTGATCTAGTGAATGGCATACTTGCATATGGCAGAGAGAGCTGGAGAGAGATGATTTTTGAGGTCCTTTCCAACCCAAACCATTCTGTGATTCTATGGCTCTATGATAATAAATAGCATTTAAAACTTTAATAGCAGGGTGACCTGCAGCTATGGAAGCCTCTTTCTTTCCTCTACTGACTTCTGTGTGTCTGAAAGTTTTCAGCTCATCCCCTAATCTTTTGCTATAATTAAGCAAAATTTATGAAGAGTATAGGCAGATGACCAATAAGAAACTTGTATTTTTCTGTGTTTCACAAAGTATTTTGCTTTCATTATATTTGTTTGTTTTGAATCCTGTAAATATTCTTGCTGGTAAACTCTTGCGTCATTGATACCATTTAGATCTCTAAAAAGACCTGTGTTATCTGTTTTGATAGAAGAAAAGTTTTATAATTTTTAAATTATTCAGGAGCTAGAACCTATATATTAGGTGAAGAGCAATTCAGCTCTCACTTCAGATCTTGGATATCAAACTCTCAGAAAAGTGAAGTACGAGCAAAAGAGTCTGAAAACTACTTGCTTGATAAAATTGGAATGAATTTTTCTCCAATCAAACCAGAAAACCATTAAAAAACCCCAAACAAATCTGCAGTGCAGTTTTAAACATTCATAAGATAAAGAAACAAGCAAGCAAATCAACAAATAAAGCTAAAGAAAGCACAACAAGAACAGACAGAAACACATCAAACTGCTATCACCAAGAGATCACCTAGTGGTAGTTGTCACTGTCAGCTTTTTAGGGCAGAAAGTCAGTTTATTGATTTCCTTTTTATCCTTTTTCTGCTCACTGGCATAAAAAGAGGAAACACCTGTTGCTAATGAATTGCTACATGCCATTATATGAGATGCAAGATTGCTCACAGAAAAGGGTATCTTTGCAGAGTTTAAGAAAGTGAATATTGTTTTAATCAGCAACTCTTTGCAAAGATACAGCAAACTGATGTATGGATAATAAGTTCAGTCACAGACACAACATACCTGGAGATGCCATTACAATAGCACCTCCTTTCCTTGAATGCTTGCTGAAACATGGCTTTGAATTTTTTCCCATCTATGGAATGTTATTGCCTTGGTAAGCGCATGGGCTGTCATTTGTCTCTCTACTGTGACACACTGAGGTGAAAGAGCTTGCTTTTATGGCTGCAGTTATAGCATCCTCACTTGACCATAGTGAGTTTGGGTGGGACTCTTAGGAGGCTGATTACAGCTGGAGAAACAATAAGTGACTGTCAGATTTTACCCCAAGAGTGCTGCTCACTGTCCCTGTGGTGTTGAAAGTGTAGTGCTGGTTCACCTGCAGCTCTGTACTTTTTGTGCAGGCTTTGCCTTTCACACTAAAACTAATAACAAGTCTAAAGGAAGTGTGTCCTCCCTTCTGTGCAATTGTGAAGG
Organism: Urocynchramus pylzowi; assembly: GCA_013397555.1. Classification (NCBI taxonomy): domain Eukaryota; kingdom Metazoa; phylum Chordata; class Aves; order Passeriformes; family Fringillidae; genus Urocynchramus; species Urocynchramus pylzowi. Next base: position 143,630 of record VZRH01000794.1, on the reverse strand, counting down.
CCTTAATCTAGTCTCAAATTTAACAGACATTAATACAAAGTATGTTTTTCTGTGAAAACTTCTGTCCTATTTGAGTTTTGGTGATGTTTTTTGTTCCTGCTTTTGTTTGAAGCTCTGATTCTGAGTCTGAGGAGGAGCCAATTACAGAGGAGGAGTTGGCCAAGCTGAAAGAAGAGGTAGAAGAAAAAAAGAAACTGATTGCCACGCTACGAAACAAGCCATGGAAGATGAAAAAGAAGTTATCTGTTCTGAAGTATGGTTTGATTTCCATAATGAATATCTGCTGTCCTGCTTTGCACTGTTTTTCTGAATTTTCTGAATTGCACTGTTTTTCTGAACTTTAGTTCTGCACCTACTCACAAAATTAGTACCTCAAATCTCAGAACACCTCAAATCTCTCTTCCCTAGGAGGTATGCTCACAGTAAGTGGAGGTAAATGGTGCTGCAGATCACTGCTTTCTTATCCCAGCAGAGCTGAAATCAAATATGGAAAGCTATTATCTTCTTGTTTTCAGAATTTCTATTATAACTCAGTGCAAAATCTTTTCCTTTTCTTCAGTTAGGTTGATGCTGATGAATTCTATCATTGACGAGATTAATATCTCATTAATATCTCTCAGAAAAATTATGAAATTGCAGGATTACCTCAAGATTGCTAGAGAGAAAGGAGAGGATTTTTCTCCCTAGTCTGACTTTTAGGAAAGAAAAAAAAAATTAAGTTATGAAAAACCAAACTCTTTGGAAGCAGAATTTGTACTTTCATGCATTTTTTTTTTTTTATTTAAGCCACATAGAAAACTGTATTTTGCCCTAGCACACCTATCACTATATTTACTTGGAAGCCAAAAAATAAGTATTTATTTACATTTAAATTTCCACCAAGCACAGGAACCGAGTAAATAGAGAGAACTTTTAGAGATTTGTCCTTTTAGAAGGTAAGGTAATTCTGCAAAGGGTAAACTTGCAAAGAGGTAATGAAAAGAATCAAAGGAGGTAAAAGGGAACGGCATCTAGGAGGTGTAGAGTAGAAGAATTGTGAATGTAAGAGAACTTTCACAAAATATAAATGAGCAGACTAGGTTTTGGATAGTCTACAGCTGAAGGATCCCCATGTACATAAACTTAAAATTTGTTTGTAGTCTTCCTATGAAGAAAGCTTCTATTTTTACAGCCATTCTTCTATCCCATAATTCCTAGCAGTTCCAAGGGACTTGGTGTGTTGCTTGGAATATTTTCCATTATTGATTTTCCAACATGTAGCTCAATGGTGATCAAGAGACACTTCTGGGCCTTGGGATATCTGGTAAGGAAAGCTGGCACAGAAGTTATTTTTTCTTCTATACTTACATTTGTGGGCAGTGATACTGGAGGAAACAGATGCACCTGGTCTATTAATACAAAAATTCACAGAAAAAATTCTCCTAGAAACTCTGCTAAGGCTCTTGGAAGATGGGGAGGTGATTTGAGACAATAAACACATCTTCCCCAGGGAAAGAACTGCCTGAACAAACATTCTGTGATGAAGTTACTACATCAGTGGACAGAGGAAGGGCTGTGGATGTGATTTAGCTGGACTTATGTAAGGTTTTTGACATGGTACCCACAAAATCCTTCTCCCCAAATTGTAAAGATATGGATTAAATGTGTGGACTGTAAGGTTGCTAAGAAATTGTCTGAATGGTCACACCTAGGGAGTTGGTGGTCAATGTTTGCTTGGACAGCCCTTTGGAGGAGTTGGGGGTGGTGGTGGATGGAAAGTCAAGGGAAAGCCTACAATGTGGGTTTGCAGCCCAGCAAACCAAATCCAAAGCAGTGCTGCCAGTAGGGTGAGGGAAGGAATTCTGCTCCTCTAAACTACTCTAGTGATACCCCACCTGGAATGTCCAGATCTGGGGTCCTCAGTACAGAAAAGGCATGAACCTGCTTGAGCAGGTCCAGAGGAGGGCCACAGAAATGGTCAGGAGACTGGAACAGTTTTCCTATGGACACAGGCTATGAGAGTTGGGTTGTTCAGCCTGGAGAAGAGAAAGCCCTACAGCAGCCTTTCCATACTTAAATGGGATTTTTAAGGAAGATAGAAACAGATTTACAAGAAGATGTGATAATTAGACAAGCATAATAAAACCTTAAAGAAAAAAGGTAATAAAAACATAAAGAATTTAGATTCAGACTAGAAATAGGGAAGATATTCTCTATAGTGAGGGTAGAGAGACGCTGGATGAAGCTGCCCAGAGAAGTCGTAGATGGCCCATTCTAGAAGTGTCCAAGGACAAGCTGGATGGAGCTCTGGCCCAGTAAGAAGCTTCCCTGCTTATGGCAGAGGGTCTGGAAATAAGTGATCTATAAGGTTCTTTACAGCCTAAACCACTAAATGCTTTTCTGATCCCAGGACGTACATACCAAAATACAGTTATAGAGTGTGTTTTCTAGAGGCCTGCTTTTGCAATTGTTTATTTGGAGCCTAAGTTCAACTGAGTTACAAAACAAGACCTAGAATTTTTACACTACTTGAAGTAAAAATTTTATCTTATAAATGGACACTCTATTATGATTACAGTTACGATAGTATCAACATATTTTAGGGTATCTATGTTCTGTATTTTAGCAAGTTATTCAAGATTTATAACAGAATCATTAGTCTAATAGATTGGCATTTTTCTTGTATGTAAGAAAAATGGACACATGCTGGCTGTAAGTGCCTTAAACTTTTAAATCAATAATGCGACTTTTGAATAACCTTGTGTTAACTTTTCTGGCTCTTGAAACTCTTGGTGAACCATTGTTAGTAGTAAGTATTTTCTCCTGTCATTTGCTTCTTTCCCTGTGAATGATTTAGAATATTGTGGGATGTGTGATGAAAAAACCAAACTATCTTACAGGTAGAAGAGCAAATTGTCCTATTCTTTGTCTTCCAGCTTTCACAATTGAGAGATACTTAATTGGAGGTTTCTTCTCAGACTTACGATAAATTTTATGTAATTATATAAGCCAACCCCCACTTACATGTTTGTTTTGTATTAGTATCTTTATTTCCAAGAATGGAAAAAAAAGGTGCTATCCAGTAATAATCCTATATGTGACAAAACAAGACCAAAAAATACTTTTTAAATACTATTTTGAATGGTTAATATTAACATCAATTAGGACTTTTCATTTTAAATGTTGTTTTTTTAAAAGAAATGTTGGCAGAAAAAACAGTTTTGGGGGAAAGATTTAATTTCCAATGAAATGTGTGTTTTTTTAAAAAAACAAGACATTTTAAATAATTAAAAGACTTTGTTTAAGCATTTTCAAAGGAAAATTTTTTCATGGCTTAAACTGTATAGGGTGGGAAAGATGATTTATACTTAACCCTAGTGATTATTTTGTAAACTGGTAAATATTTTCCTTCATTCTTTGGAAAATGTACGAATGAACAATCATTTTAGAACACAGATGTAGAACCAGTCACTCTGCAGAAAATGCCTTCTGTCAAAAAATATCTGAGAGCTCATTATGGAAATGGCATTCTTAATAGAACTACACTGGCAATTTAGATCAACTCTAACTTCTAATTTACATCCTGGTGTCTACAAAGATGCATTTCAAGCAGCCCATGATTATTCTCTGAAGAACTGTGACTTGATGAGGATACTGCTCTGATACAGTGTCCCTCTGCAGTTTGAATTGAGCTGTATTGATACTGTCAGAATCTAAGCTCACCTTGAGACATCATGGTCAGATCTTCACAAGTCTGGAGATGTGAAAAAAGAGAAGAAGAGGACATGTAAAGGGGTGATAAGATGTTACAACAGCATCCCCACTCTCCTAGGCCCTAAGCAATAGAGTTTTTAGGCTGTGGACTGGGGACACACTGGTCTGTGCTGCTGCATACATGAGTGTGCCTAAAGTCCAGACTTTTTGTCATTTCGAAGACAAATATTCTCCTTCAGAAGAGTTTTCTTGTTCTAGTAATTTTCCTTCTACTGGTTTACATGGTTTGTGAGTAGTGTTGCTCTACCTTTTCTATGGGAGATGAGATCTTGTGACATTTCTTCTTGACACTGCCTACTCAGGTCACAAAGTTACCTGATTGCCACTAGGTGAAAATGATCATTAATTATTACTTGCAAGACTGAAATTTGGAAAGAGGAGTAAATTGATTGATTGACTGACTGACAGAGACCCTTGGGTGTCAATACTGAAGGGCAAAGGAGTCCAGGAAGGATGGATATGACTTAAAAAGGAAATTGTTAAATATTCAGGAATAGGCTGTCCCCATATGCAGGAAGACAAGTCATTAGGGAAAAAGGCCTGCTTAATATTAGGCTTGATCTCAGGAAAAAGAGAATTTATTTTTTGTGGAAGGAGGGACCGATAACTTGAGATGTCACAAGTCTACCAGGATATCACTAGTTCACGTAGGGAGAAGATTAGAATGGCCGAAGCCCTACTAGAATCCGATTGGTCTCTACTTTTAAAGACAATAAAATTTTTCTCTAAATACTTTTGAAGTAAATGGAAGGTCAGAGTGTCTCCACTGCTTGTTGAATGCGAAGGGTAGTGCAGTGACAGGGAATGAGAGAAAGGCAGAGGTACTTAATGCCTTCTTTGTCCCAGTCATCAACATCAAGACCAATTTTCCTTATGATAGCCAGCTCCTTGAGCCGGAAGTTGTTGATGGGGAAATGAGTGAGGCCCTCATAATCCAGGAGGAGATGGTTAGTGTCCTGCTATGCCAATTAGACATGCATAATTCTATATGTCCTGGTAGGATCCACCCCACAGGAATAAGAGAACTGGTGAAAGAAAACACATTCAGTCACCTACCAGCAGTTCTGGTTAACTGGAAACGTTTCAGCTGACTAGAAATTAGCACATGTAACACTCATGTACAAGAAGGATCAGAAGGATGATCTGGGGAACTACAGGCCTGTCCTAGTTCCTAACCTCAGTTCCAGGCAATTTATGGAAAATATTATCCTGAGTGCCGTTATGCAGAACAATCAGGAGATCAAGCCCAGACGACATGGATTGATTAAAGGCAGGTTATGGTTGACCAAATTAATCACCTTCTATGGCAAAGTGACCTGCTTATTATATGAAGGGAAGCCTGTGGATGTCATCTATCTAGACTTCAGTAAAGCATTTGATACAGTCTCCCAAACCATCCTTCCAGAAAAACTGGCTCAGATGGGTGCACTAGGATAAAAACTAGCTGTTTTTCTGGGCCCAGAGGGTGGTGGTGAATGGAGCTAAATCCAACTTATGGCCAGTCACTAGTGGTGGTCCCCACAGCTGCATTTTGCAGCCAGAATTGTCTAACTTTTTATTGATGATCTGAGTATGGGGATTGACTGCACCCTCATTAAATTTGCAGGTGATATTGAGGTGGATGGGGGTTGCTTGAGGGCAGGAAGGCTCTGCAGAGGGACAGGCTCAATCAGTGGGCTGAGGACAACTGCAGGAGGTTTAACAAGGTCAAGTGCTGTGTCTTGCGCTGGGGTTGCAGCAGTGCCTGTGCAGTGCTACAGTCTTGGGGTGAGGCAGCTCGAGAGCTGTTCTCCAGAAAGGAACTTGGGAGCTGCTGTTTGAACATGAGGCAGCAGTGTGCCCAGGTGTCCAAGAAGGCCAGTGGCATCCTGGCCTGTGTCTAGAACAGCGTGGCCAGCAGGACAGTGAGGGCAGTGATCCTGCCCCTGCCCCGGGCACTGGGGAGGCCTCACCTCAAGTCTGTGCTCAGTTCTGGCCCCTCACTTTGAAAGGGACACTGAGGGGCTGGAGCCTGTCCAGCAAAGGGCAACGAGGCTCCTGAAAGGACTGAAGAACATCTCTCATGAGGGACGGCTGAGGGAGCTGGGGTTGTTTAGTCTCAAGAAGAGGAGGCTCAGGGGGACCTCACGGCTTTTTGCAGCTCCCTGTAAGGAGCTGTGGTGAGTCGGGGCCTGTACCCGCTACAGCGCCTGCAGGGAGAGGACAAGAGGAAATGGCCTTGGGCTGAGACAGGGGAGAGTCAGATTAGATACTAGAAATGGCTTTTATGCTGTTAGGGTGGTCATGCTTTGGAATTGGTTTCCCAGGGAGGTGATGGAGTCACCATCCCTGGAGGTGTTCAAGAGGCATCTGGATCTGGTGTTTGGTGATGTGGTTTAGTGGTTTTGGGGTTACAGTGGTAGTGCTGAATTGATGATTGCACATAAGGTCTCTTAGAGGTCTCTCCCAACCTTGACCACTTTATGATTCTGTGATTTTTGGATTAAAAGAAAATACAAAACCAAAAAAACCCAAACCAAACCAAACCAAACCAAACCAAACCAAACCAAACCAACCAACCAAACAACAACAACAACAAAAAAGGGCCAGAGCTTCAGCTGTTGCAAAGTGTAAAACCTTCAGGGAAAGTTATCACAGTTAAGTCTGAGGATTGGATTTTGGGAACTGCATTCTTGTTTGTGCATTTTTCCGCCTGAGTTTTGCACCGAAGAAAAGGGAATATGAAGAAAAGGGAAGGGCTTAAATGCTGTGCTACTGTGTTTGCCTCTGGTATACTCATCTCACTTCTCTTAGAGCTCATAGCAATTTAGGTAGACAAAATTCTGTGCTATAAAAGCACAAATTCCATTAGTAACTGAGCAGTTTGTATCCAACAGCAATGCTTTTTATGGTAGCATATAATTAGAGAACTGAGCGCAAGAACCCAGAGATGTGCCAACTGTGTTCTCTAAAGTTACACCACAAGTCAGTTAGTACACTATCAAAACAAGTGAAATAACAAGTTATGTAAAAAAAGATAGTGAAACATCAAGTTTAGGCTTTTGGAAGGACTTTCAATTAAACACACACCATAAAGAAAGATGTGACAAATATTTTTTTCCCCTAGAAAAATCAGAGCAGTTCAGAATCTGCTGTTCACTTAGAATCATAGAAGAGTTTAGGTTGGAAGGGCCCTTAAAATTATTTATTCCAAACCCACCTGCCATTGGAAGGGACACCTTTGCCTAGATCAGGTTGCTCAGAGCCCCATCCAGCCTAGCATCAAACACTTACAGGAATAGGGCATCCACAACTTCTCTAGACAACCTGTGACAGCACTTCACCACCTCCACAGTAAAGAATTTCTTCCTAATATCCAATACGAACTTATTATATCTCAGTTGGAAGACTTTCCCCTATGACCTGTCACTATATCCTCTCATAAGAAGACCCTCCCCTTTCTTGCAGGTCCCCTTCAGGTGCTAGAAGGCTGTAATTAGGTCACCTTGAAACATTTTCTTTTCCAGGCTGAGAAAACCCATTTCTTTCAGGGTTTTCTCATAGGAGGCTGGCTCCATCCTTCTAACCAAATTACTCTAAGAGCAACTTGGTGGTTCTCCTTTGGACTAGCTCAAACAGGTTGATGTGCTTCCCTTTCCCCCTGATGTAGTCACTCCATCACAACAGATCACATGCTAGGGTCAGAATACATTATGGTCATTTTTCAGTATTTTTCTAGCATAATTAATTTTATTACAGGAGTTAAACTGCCCATCAAGAAAAAATGAATTGGAAATGAGTAATTTTATAAGCATACAAACCCAAAGATGTATAAGGTGCATGCATGAGATGGTGGAAATTTCTCATCTGTTGTTGCACTCTTTGTACTCTCATCAATCAGTATTTCATCTCTCTTACTGTGGTTATACTGACAGTCCTGGAGGCCAGACTGGTTGTCTTGGAGGCCAGCTGGGTATTAAATAACAATATAATTTGCCCACTATTATTGCTGAACTGCTTTTCAAGTGAGCTGTGCCCGACAATATTTGTTTTGAAGTCTGTTTTCAGCCAATCTTCTGAGACTTACAAAAGTCCTGGATGATCAGCATGTCTTTTTATTGAGCTTTTAGTTCTTGGAGTCTAAAACCTTCCTGAACTGTTACTGAAAAATGTGATCAATTCACTCAAATCCTATTCATTAGCAACAAGCTCTAAGAGCTGTAACACATCCCCTCTGCAGCACAAAAGTGCCTGAGGTACTGTACACCTAGCACTTTGGAAGCTGTAACTCCACACCTTGTATTAATAATTAACTCAGTCTTCTCTGGACAATAATGCCTGCCCCCCTGAAACATTTATTAGTTCTTGCATCTGTAATTCAATTAATAAGTTTTCTCTAAAGCTCCTTTAAATTCTCAGTTAGCTAGTGGGGGACACTTTGGCCTATCTTGTGATACAGATAATTTACCTCTAACACATGATACCAGTGATTACAAAGGTTGGTTTTGTTGGTCTGCGTTGTTTTTGACACGTCCTCATGTTTGTGAAATCGCAATACTTCCAAGTGGGCATGAATATGTATATATGTACTTTAGGTTTTTGTTGTGGTTTCTAAAGTATTTCTAAGACTTGCTCATTCTTCCTGTTATTTATGGCACAAAAGAAATGGAGGAGAGTATGAAGTTTGACAGAAATCCACAGGGATGTACAAATAGAGGTATTCCATTTAGATAGTTTATACATCAAGGTACAAACCTTAATTAAGTAATCTGTTGAACTATATTTAACAAGAACATGTGTCACAGACATGGAAAGGACAAGGCAAGCCTGGTCCCTGACTGAATGGTGCCAAGTTGATGCCAAGTTTTAAGGCCAGGAGGTTTAAGTAACTTACAAACAGAAGTCAGGAGTAAGTAGTCAGTGGAGTAATTAGTAGTGGAATAATCTGCTGCAGAGCTGGTGGGCGAAGAAAAGCTGAGGAAAGAATGAACGCATATTCTGTTTGATGGCTCCAGCATTATAAGCAATATAAAAATATTATTCAGAATGTTATTGGTAAAATGACCAAAATGTAAGATATGCCTGTAGAATATCAAAGGTAACTTGATTTCTTTTATTCCAACAGTGAAAGAACACTTCCACTATTCTTTCACAAAGTAATTTCTTTCTTTTTTTAAAAAAACAACTTCAATTTTATAACAAAAATAAAAAAACAATTTAGATTGGAAAAGAACCTAACGATCATTAAGTCCAGCCATTAACACGGCACTGTCAAGTCCATCTCTAGTCCAAGTCCATAATGATATTTATACATTTTTTCAAAACCTCCAGGGATGGTGATTCAACCACTTCCCTAGGCAGCCTGTTCCAATGCTTGACAACCTCTTGGTGAAGAAATTTTCTGTAATATCCAATCTAAACCTCCCCTGGAACAATTTGAGACTGTTTCTTGTCCTGTCGCTTGTATCTGGAAGAAGCGATTCCCTCTTCACTACAACCTCCTCTGAGGAGGCAAACTGACTGAGGGTGCTCTTGATCCCCTCCTCCAGATCATCAATAGAGTGGGACTGAGCACTGGGGAACACCGCTGCAACTGGATGACAGATGGATTTAACTCTATTTACCACTACTCTTTTGGCCATATAGCATGTGCCACTCTTTCATTAATTATTTGGTGATTATTAACTACGTGATGATTTTGGCTATCACTTCACAAGAATTGGAAACATTATTGCCACCATTTTTAATGCATGTTTGAAACATCTTCTTGTCATGGTCAGTGTGCATTAGTGGTCAATGCATTAATGCCAGCAATTCTATTAATAAAAAAAAATAAATTAAAGTGAGTTGTTATTAATACAGAGTAAAATTCACTGTAAATGAAAATGAAAATGATACTGCAAGTCCACCATTTGAACATAGCTGATTTATTTTAGCATTTATACAACAAACTTTATAGTATGGGAAAGCAATCTATTAAGAAAGTGAAAGGTGTTGCTTCATGCTTCTATGATGAAACATGAAAATATCTCCATAAATATTGTGCACCTGTGGATTCAACAGTTTTTTTTGGTCCAATTTTTCTTGTGCAACTCAGTTGACTGCACTTGTAACCACTCAGTAAGAACTGGTTGTTTGTGATGCAACGATGAACTTAGTCCAATGCAGGGAAACCGAATGAAAATCAGTGAAAATTAGGTTATAAAACATTTAGGAGTGATGGGGTGCAAGGAGAGAGGAATTTTCACCCACTGGCAAAGCAGAATCCAGGGAAGCATTCAGGAGCATCAGCAGCATAAGATCTGTAGGTCCAGATCACCACCTTAAAAAAACAATTTTTTGGTTTGTCCTGGAGAAAAAGCTTAAATACTGATATAACTCGAAAGATTGCTTGATAGGGGTCTAGGAGGCAGATGAGGATAAGAAAAACTAGTTTTAGTAGAAAACGTTACAGAATTAATTTAAAACAAGTCAAAAAGGGGTTTAAGATAAATAGGATAAAAAGGGGTTTAAGATAAATAGGAATTTGATAGTGGAAAATTCCTTCCTGTTTTGGCTTTACTTTATTTTATATCAGAACAAGTTTGTGGAGAGCTTGAATGTTTCACTTATAGATGTAAAAAGTACTCGTATATGCTATCAAGGATTTTAAAATGTATTTATTGCCGTTTTCACATTATGTTCTTAAATTTCTAACTTATTGCTTATTCTGAAAAAAAAGCCCAGCTTTAAATATTAGTGACTAAAACCACAAGTTTTCTGCTCTGTAGGTTTTGATTTCAGAAAATTTTCATGAACAAGCCTGAATTACCCAGTGATAGAAGTGACAGTAGAATATAGTATGCTGGGAGACCTGGGAGATTGACAGGTACACAGTTTATTGAGTCTTCCTGCTTTTAAGGCACTGTTCCAGCACTGACTGCTGAATTTGGGAGGAAGCTGCCATCTGCTGTCAGGACGACCTTATACCTGTTGACAGAGCAGTAAGATTTTGGATCCTGAGGCTTGGGTTTAAAGGTGACCCTTGGACATAGGTTTCCTGAAGCTGAACTAATGTGTTTTCTATGACTTACTTGGAAGGGCTGAAATTTAACTGTAGACGTTTCTGAGAATCAAAATGAAAAAAATTATATATGAGCAGTGTGTTGCAAAATCTCTGGAGGACTCAGAGTGGCTTGGAAAATAAAGAATCCCCAATCAGTGTCGGTGCTAGCTAAATACAGAAAGATCCGACTTAAAAATCCAGAATACAAATGTGATCTAGAAGCACAGGATTGGTGCAAAGGATCTAGACCCATGAAAGGACACTGACTTGATCCTCAAGAAACATGTTTGACGTGATGAATTGGTGAGCTCTGTGGCTGTGGGGGTGGTTGTGTATTTTTATCTTTTCTAATATGAATATTTGCTTTACTTGTGCTATAGAGAGGGAAAAAAAGGTGATTAGATTAACATTAATAATTTCAAATGTTGGGAAAAGGCATGCAGAAGTCCTGAGAAGATCCGGTGAACTGGTACTGGCCCTGATGTTTCACCAGCTGGGTTTGGGTGAAAGCACTTGGAAGGGGAAAGTGCTCAGAGGACTCTCAAATAAGGAAAGCTCTCAATGACTGAAAATTAAATTCAATAACTAAATTTTGCACTTATGTGCTCTTATTTGGATCCTTGGTACTGCAAGCTAAAGCAATTGTTGCAGTGGGTGACAAAGTTGTGAAAGTCTTCAATAGATGTTCTGACTGAAGATTACCCTAAGCATTTGCAGTTACTAAAAATAGGCAGTTATTTTTATAGAGATTTCTAACCAGTAAATTAGAAAAGTTATGTCATGGCTAATGGCCATCTTATGTAATTTTAATTCTCCTTTATCTCAGCTATGCTGCTATGCTGTCATTAACCTGCCAGCTTTTCAAGTTTAACACTATGATTTTCCTTCCTTGTATAAAATATATGAGCATAAAATGTAAACATGATAATTAATTTCACTTGGTAAACTTATCTGTAGCAGTTCTGGAAAAAAAGAAAAATGCATCAACATCAGTGCATCACAATTAGTATTTTCCCATTCTATTTTCCCATCCCAAAGCACCTTCTCCCAGGTGCTTTGCACAATGCAATATAATAATAATAAACATAATCTAGAGTGCCTTGAAGTTACACAGTGTGACAACAAAACAGTTTACAGCATTGTGAGTACACTGAGAGTTAGGAATCCTTAGTCTATTTTCCAATAGTTTAGGACATTTAGCCTTTAGAGCACATTTTCTCAGGAGAGACATAGTGGAAAGTCATACATGGAAATTGGATTAAATGAAGAAAACATTAGAATGCACTTGATCTCATCTCTATTGTTTTAGTCCGTGGACTTTATGCATTTTAAAAAGAGTTTTAAAGTCTTCCTTTCATCTTTATATTATTTAACTTATATATCTCTATAGGCAAAATTTTAGCCTTTTGGGGACCAGTGAAGCTGTGTTTCAAAAAAATTACTCTGGGAATGGTACAGCTAGAGAAGATGTATGCAAAAATTCAGAAGGACTAAATTAAATGTAGTATTGAGAAGGGTGGGACAAGGGAACCAAAGCTCTAGTGTATATATCTCTCTCCCAACCTGGGAATGCATCCTAAACTGAGAACACAGAGGGGAGAGCTTCAAAGGCATCCAGAGCACGACTAAGACACAAAGGAGGTCAAATGTTGGTAATTAAAATGATAATTCACTTTTATTCCTATCAAAGAAGAGAGCAAGGAAGAAATTAGAAGAGTAGGAAAAAGCAAAGGATTACAGAAAGCAAGAGGGGTGATCACCACTAAGAACCCGCAGTGCCCCATGAAGAACCTTCTTTTTTCTGTTGGAATAACTGTCAGAATAACAGGAATAGCTGTTTGTGCATCACATGAATGGGCAGTAGCTGAACTGCAAAAGTCAGTTTACTGACTTACTGTGATTAAACATATTTAGTAACCTTGACTGGACATAGGCAAATCTGAGAGCTCCAAACATATTTTGTCTTAGATCAGGTGAATGAAGTTGCTTGTATTTTTGCATTACATATACATTATGTATATAGTCTTCTGCAAAATACAGAAAACTCTGAGCTTTCCTTTTCAAATATTACTAAGGTAACAAGACTTTATAAAGCTCTATGAGGAGTAAAAAAATTCAATTAATATGATAGAGACAATATAAAATATACTGTAACATAATCTATATCTCTCTTTTGCCTTCATTTTCCAGGGAAGCACAGCTTTTTGTTGAGAAATTTGAAGGTGCTCTTGGAAAAGGAAAAGGAAAAAAATTCTATGCATACAAAGTGATGATGACCAAGGTAAATTGATTGTTTCATTAAGTTCCTATAAAGCTAATGGGAAGACTTCTGGAGGTTATTGCCATGGGTACTCATCTTCCACAGCAGCATTCCTCATCTTTCTATGGATTTTAAACTTTTATTTTCACAGCTCTTGCATAAAAATATTTCTAATGAAAGCTTATGGTCTGATTTTTGAAACTTGTCATCAAAACAAAAAATCAGCTGTTTTACAGGAGTTTGCAAGAGTTCAATACCTTGTGAAAGTTAATTTGTCTTGGTGTGGATTAGGTATTTGTGTGGATGGAATCCAAAGTTTAGTTTTTCCCTTGAGACAGCCCTCTGTAAAAGAGAAAGGAAAAAAGAAAGGGAAGAGAAAGAGAAAGAGAAAGAGAAAGAGAAAGAGAAAGAGAAAGAGAAAGAGAAAGAGAATAAAAAGTGAGAAAGAAAATAAAAAGTGAGAAAGAAAAAAATGATAAGGAGAAAAAAGAAAAAAAAAGAAAAAACAAAAAATAAAAAGAAAAAGAAAAAAAGAAAAAGAGATTGGCATGAAAAGAAGTGATTAGCTAATAATTCTTCTTATGGTAGAAATAGGAACTTCACACAAATCCAGTAGAAGATGTATTAAAATAAAAAAAAGGAGATGGCTCTTCACAAACAATTACTTCGTGGACTCTGCCAATGGATTTTGTGGATGATAAGTGGTTACATTAGCTCAAGGAAGAACTGAGCATCTGGGCACTGAGATGATGATGTGGTTTTTGTTTTTTCTTTTCTGTGACTCTTTCCAGAAATGGATGAAATTTCAAAGGGATTTTGAAAATTTTAAGACAGCCTGCATACCCTGGGAAATGAAAATTAAGGAGATTGAAAGTAAGTAAGTAAGAATGGGATCTAGTATCATATTTCTGATATCTGCCAAATCATACAATTTTTTAATATATGCGTCTGTATTCAATTCATAGTTTAAAATCAATGAGTATTTATTTTTCTCATTAATATTTGTTGAACCTGATAATATAACTAGTTGAAAATTTTCTTCAGAGGTTATCACTTTACAGATAAAAATTGTCACTATACAGACATCAGTTGAAGAGCCAGTGTTGAAATTAAACCCAGAAAAGTGTAATTGGGATTTAGCCATTCACTTTATTTACCCTCACTTTATTTTGTCTGTGGTTTTTTAATACAGATTGTACTATATAGGATATACTGCAATTATTTCAATTATTTCTGCTACTTTTTTCATTATCTTAAGCTTCATGTAAGTTGTCTTTCTCACATTGTCAGCCGCATAGTAAAATACAGGGAGAACAGTATTGATCTTGGATGCCTCACATATCAACAAGGCAGTGTAGTTAGTACTATGGGTGTATTTGATAGTAGGGGGTCTGTCACAATTCATTTTTGTGTTGAAGTTCCAGTGACGAATTTAAATTGCAGCTCTTTATTTGAAGGAGATTTGACTTAAGTGCATGGTTACCTGAGTGAAGGTCTGCCACTTAGATTCCCTTTACAACAAATGCTTCCCACTACAACATAAAGAGCCTTTCTCAGTTGAGTTTTGACTCTTCCAGTCCTCCAGCTATCTAAAAGATCAGGTAAAACCTTGAAGCACTGGGCTTCAGGCAGGCTCCCTTTTTTAAGATGTGAGCCCCTTCAAGATGTGAGTTCTAGCACAGGGAGACTGGCTTCAGATCACCAGATCTGCTGTCCTGTATCCTCATGTGGACAACAAGTATATCTGATGCTGGGGCTTTGATGTTTAAAAGAGAAGCTGACAAATGTATGAAGAATTTCTATTTAGAAAATTTAAATTCTTTTCTTACAGAACAGATATTCAGTATTATCTGTGCAAAAGGACTTTATGAGAATCACACAGACCTGTGTTGGGACAGGGTGAATCCTATTCCACTGATGAAATTTATAAAATGTGCACCCTATCTTCATGCCAATGCCTAGTGTGGTGAGACTGTGGATGCAGGAAAAGATGGCTAAAGTCTATTTAAAACTACTTCATTCATACACAGAACATGTTGCACCTCAGAGTGGATTCAAAATACTGGTGAAACTTGAACTGGTTTTGTTCACAGCTAGGCTAGTGCAGTCCATTTGTGACATTTTCCATGTTTCCTGTCACAGGCCCCTGTTTGGGGGCCCACTCTGAAAATGCAGCTGAGGGCAGTCATGGCTAAATTGTCCCCTTCCATAGTTAAACTTTTTGCTTACCAGAGGCATCTGTTCTTGCCTGACTGGTGAAAAAAAATAAAACACATGAGCAGTCTGTGCATTGGCTTGCAATAACTACCCTGATTCATGAATGCAGGTAATTCCAATGCATTGCCTCACTGCAAATGTTCCAGATGGATGCATAGCAGAGGTTTCATCAGGATGACTGATACAAGAACTATAACTCAGTGGATGAAAAGAAGGCATTCCCAATACAGTGGGGATATTAGGATTTGAGCAAAAGAAATAATGGGGCATGGAGAGGTCTGCAAAAGTAACCTGAAATGAGAAATATTTGTAATTTCCTGCACTGTATTTTTTGAGTCTATAGTATTCCCCAAAGGCTGTAGTTTGGTTATAATTGGGTAGTCTGCATCTCACAACCAGACAGACAGACTAACTCAAAGTCTCTCAATTTATACCTCTCCCCAGACTTCACAGTATGTCGGTCACTGCTAAGATTGGCCACTTCACACAAAATTTCAAAATAATGGTTTAATTCTGAACCATGAACAAAGCAGATTCAAAATGCTGAATATGATATTTTGAATCTGCTTTATTCATGGTTCAGGTATAATCCCAAAGTATAAAAAGCAGGCCAACTAAGGGACATTTATCACAGCTATACATCCAAGACAGAATGGCTTGTTCCTCCCTTTGTATAGCTGTGATAAATGTCCCTTAGTTGGCCTGCTTTTTATACTTTGGGATTATACTTGTTTATGTGTATTAAATTTCTACTGATTGAACTGTTCCAGTAAAATAAGAATATATGCACCCCAAATAACACAAGATATATTAACTTCATATTACAGACTGAAAGAATGTGCTAAATGTCTGCAAAAGAGTTTGGAAATAATGATATAAATAAGTCTCTCTGAACAGAGATATTTACTTTTCATTTGCTATCAGTGTACTCCAGGCTGCCAAACTAGCCTGTGTATGAAAAACCTATTGAAAGATCATTTCTTTCCCTGCAAATGAATGGTAATGGAACTGAAACCTGGTACTTTTCTAGCTGACAGCTCTCCTAGAGTCAGCAGAACTGTGTTGAAGCAAGCTGGGGTTGAATCTGAGCTTTTATTTTTGTTTGCCCTGACTTGCAGAGCATGGGTCAAAAGAGACTCAGTTCTCAGTGCTTCCCCTGCAGTCTCTAATGTGTGCACAGGTCTGGATCAGGGTCTAGAGTGAGTGAGGTCAAATCCTACACCTAGAGATGGGACTGCCTGCACACCTGGCTACAGATAGAGCACGTAAACAGAAGAGTAAGAGAAAGAAAGTGTACAAACACTTGCAGATAATGTTTTTCATCTCCAGTGAAAATATCTGGTAAGCACTCTTATAACAGCACTGACAAGCGTTTCACCATCTTGGAAAGACTTTCCCCACTGGCTAATTCTGCCTTGCTTCCCATTAAAACTAGGCTGGTTCTGGCTTAGAATGTCAAGAATGCTTAAAATCCGCATCAGACAGAAAAAAAAAAATAATTGAAACATACTTCTAGAGATTGCTTAATAATAGCAAGTATCACAGTTTTGTATGACCCTAGAAACTCTACTTAACTAATCTTTTATATTTTTGTTCCTGTTTTTTCAGCCAGTTCAAGACATACTAGTATGCAATATGCAAAAGAATTTATTAGAATTATGGTAATAAATAAAAAAATTAAATTTAGAATTAATTAGAATTTAGAATTAATTAAAATTATAATAAATCAAATGTGTAAAAGCCTCTTGTGATTTTACTTATTTTTAATAAATTTTGTGCATCCTTAGATAAAATAACTTCAAAGGACAAGCTTATTTGCCTTTTAATCACATCTCATGTTTTCACAGGTCACTTTGGCTCATCAGTAGCATCTTATTTCATATTCTTGCGTTGGATGTATGGAATAAATATGATTCTCTTTGGATTGACCTTTGGTCTTGTAATGGTGCCTGAGGTGGGAATCTTTTAAATTATCTTGCCATATGGATTTCTATCTTTGCAGTGAGATTTCATAGGACTGCAGCTTTAAACAGGTTTTTAGTCTCTTTATGCTGCATTTGCAAGTATTGGACTGTACTAAACCTGTAAAAATGGGCTTCCTTTGTGGACAGTTGTGTCTACAGAGAGATGTCTTGAATTAAACAGGGCAGGGAAATGTAAAAATGTAAAAGATATTAAGGGTTGTCTTCTGAAATGGTTTTTGAAGTCTGGGATGACATAGATGTGGGGTTTTTTTGTTGTCTGGGGGAGTGGGTTTGTTTGTTTGTTTGTTTGTTTGTTTGTTTGTTTGTTTGTTTGTTTTTGGTGGTTCTGTGCACAACAAAGTAGAAGAACTGAGTCAAAGAAAACGCCGGGGGGAATATCTCAACCAAATGTGCATTGCAATAGAAAGATGCATCCTGGTCCTCAAAGGATCCTTTCAGATGCAACACTCACATGCTGATAAGGCATAGCAGGGCTGTAAAGTCATGAGAGACCTCTCATATTTTGCACTGTGCAACATCTCTGTTAAGAGTGGTACTTAGAGCAGATGTTGGACTCACACATAAATTACTTCCATGAAATGTAATACTTCCTGGGTTTCTTTGAGCCACCATATTGCCCTTCTAAAAGCAGGACTTTATGAAATTAAAATTATTGTACCATCTCCCTGAATATCCCATATTTTTCTTATCTTTCTCATTGTGTAGTAAGCAGATAAAAAATGGGTAGGGATTTTCAACAACTTCCCAGCCCACCATTTCAGTAACTTGATCCCTTCATCTAGATACCTACAAATCTATAGGGTTTGATGGGATTCATCATCTGATGTCATTGCAAAAACATCTCTCAATGATTTTTGAGTGGTCTTGGGAGTTAGGAAATGTCCCAGCTGACTGGATGGTGGCAAGTGTTCCAATTTTCAAGAAGGGCAAGAAGGAGAACCCTGGAAACTACAGGCCTGTCAGTCTCACTTCAGTGCCTGATAAAGTTAAGGGGAAGATTTTTCTGGAAGGTATTGAAAAACATCTGAAGAACAATGCAGCAGTTCACTGCCACCATGGCTTCACAAGAGGGAAGTCCTGCTCGTCAAACCTGTGATCCTTTTATGACAAAGTAACCCAACCAATTGATCAAGGGAAGCCAGTGGATGCACTCTTTTGGATTTCAGAAAAGCTTTCAGTACTGTCTCTCCCAGTGTCCTTCTGGACAAAATGTGCAGCACACAGCTGGATAAACACATCATGGGGTGGGTGAGCAACTGACTCACAGGTCAGGCACGAAGGGTGATAGTGAATGAGGTGACATCAGACTGCTGACCTGTCACCAGTGGGTTTTCACAGGGCTCCATTCTTGGCCCTGTGATCTTCAACATCTTCATAAATGACTTGAACTCAGGAGTGGAAGGGATAGTGAGCAAGTTCACAGATGATCCAAAACTGAGAGGAGCTGTTGACTCCCTTGAAGGCAGAGAGGCCCTGCAGGGAGTTCTCAGCAAATTAGAGAAATGAGAAATCACCAACCACATGAAGTTCAACAAGGGAAAGCGCCAGATTCTGCACTGGGGTGGGGCAACTCTGCATGTACACACAGACTGGGGAACAAGATGCTGGAGAGCAGTGCTGCAGAAAGGGACCTGGGGGTCCTGGTCAGTGGCAAATTGAACATGAGTCAGCAGTGCCCTGGCAGCCAGAGGGCCAAGCGTGTCCTGGGGGGCATCAGGGACAGCATCTCCAGCCAGACAAGGGAGGGGATTGTCCCACTCTGCTCTGCTCTGGGGCAGCCTCACCTCGAGTGCTGGGGGCAGTTTTGGATGCCACAACATAAAACAGACATTGAGCTGCTAGAGAGCATCCAAAGGATCATGAAGAGCCTCCAGGGAAAGCTGTATGAGAAGCAGCTGACATCACTTGGTCTGCTCAGCCTGAAGAAGAAGAGGAGACACCTCATCTCAATCTACAGCTTCCTCATCAGGGGAAGAGGAGGGGCAGGCACTGATCTCTTCTCTATGGTAACCAGTGACAGGGCCTATGGGAATGCCCTGAAGTTGTGTCAGATGAGGTTTAGGTTACATATCAGAAAAAGTTTCTTCACCTAGAAGATGGTTAGGCACTGGAACAGGCTCCCCAGAGAAATGGTCACAGCTCCAAGTCTCACAGCATTCAAGAAGTTTCTGGACAATACTTTCAGGCACATGATGTGACTCTTTGATATGATCTTTTGTAGGGCCAGGAGCTGGACTTGAAAATCTTTGTGGGTCCCTTTCAACTCAGCATATTCTGTCATTTCATGATCTTCCTTAGAAGCCAAAACAGAATAAATGTCAAATAATTTTCAGGGTGAGCCTGGAAGGGACCCTGTGATGAGATGTACTGTGCCTGAACAAGTATCTTGCCAGCAGCTGGGGAACTGTCAGAATCCAAAAACTGATTCCCTAGCATCTTCCCATTTGTTTCATTTAAAATATCCCAATAAAATCCATAATGAAAGAAAAATTAATGTTTTGGTCTTTGCAAGATAAATACCATTCATTAGAGAAATATGGATGGACTTCTGTGCCTTTGGCTGTAAGAGGCAGAGTTAGCAATCCGTTGATACTAGTGGAACTTTAAATTTAGAATACACCACTAAATGCATATGCTGAGCACAGTGTCAATCAGTAATGTGTGGAGCAGTGAAAGGAATTGTAGAAATAGGTATTCTCATTAGGGAGTTTAGGAACATAAAACCAGTCTTTCAAAGAAATGACAGATCACTGTCCATTTTCTTTGCTGCTATTTTGCTTTAAAATATAAATCACTCTCATTTTTTTGTTTCAGGCTTTGATGGGTAAGCCATATGGCTCTTTGCCTAGAAAAACTGTCCCAAGAGCTGAAGAAGCAACTGCTATGAATTTTGCTACCCTCTGGGATTTTAGTGTAAGTAAATTGCATAATCTTGCAATATTGCATATCCACATGACTTTTATTCACCATTATTTCCTTATTTAATGTTCAGTTATTTAATATGAAGTATTTCAGGAGATAATTCACAAGATAAGTAATTTATATATTTTTTTCACAAGCTGTCTGTACAGATGTTCTTTTCAGACAAAATCCATAATGGAGCTTGATATTCACAAGCGTGTCTCAGTATATGTAGCAATCCAAAGACATCTGGGGAAATATTTCAAAGCTGGTTTGCCATTCTGGGGTACTGGGTTTCCATTTCTGAAATGGGAATTTGGTCTTCTGCTTTCATATGATTAAGATTCTGAATTTTAAAATGCAGTATGAATTAAGGAAAAAAAGAGAAGAAAATACATTAAAAATAACAGTGAACTCCACACATTTTATCCCTTTGTTTACATACAATGCCAGTGATGGGTTCTCCTTGGATAAAAATAGGATTGGGAGATATTTCTGAAAACATATGTATGTAACATTTTGCAGTGACTACTTCATGAAAAGTAATTTCATCTAGTGCATTAGAAGTTGTATATTTGAGTGACGGTAAGAATAAATCTAAACATGTGGCTGGGAAGTTAGCTAACTATACTGAAATTATAAAATGGGAAATATTGGAGGAAAAAGGAATTATAGTAACTTGAAGATTTTATGAAGAGAATAGGCTACAAAAGCTTTATACAGGAGATCAGAAAAAAGCTTGTAAAATAAATGTGTTTGAGAGAAGATGGATGAAGGCATGGTGGAAAGACAGGAAACATTTTTAATAATTGTCAGAAACAAACGGACAGGCGTGAAGAAGAAAGTACAATAAGTAACAATGTAGCAGTTAACAGAAGGAGCAAATGCAAACATAATAAACATAGAATAAGGCAATGAAAGTGATGGATCCCCTGAAAGATTGAGGGGGAAAAAAAAAATTCTTGAAGCATGTCAGATTGGCATGGCATGTCTGGCATGTCATGACAAATATTCCCTGACAACAATGACATCTTTGTTTAAACAGCACAGGAAACAGTTCCTTTCATCTGCTAGCAACACTTGTATGCTACCAGGTAATTTAGAAGTCACCAATCAATATTTTATCCTAAACAAAACTCCAACAAAACCCAAGAACTCCAAGCCCTATGTAAGGACTTAAAAAATGCAAACACTGTCCCCATAAGATAAGCCAACATAATGGAACCTGAGATAAACACAGATTCTGCAGTAGGAAGGAGTTAATTCCAAGCCTAACAGGGGTGAAGGCTTGGTTGGCATCTGGACAAAAATTCCCACTGTGGGAAAGGAAGCAAATGCTTATCCACATGCCTTCTGACATCACGGGAACCTTGTGGACACCTGGAACCTGGACTGTATAAAGGTGATACCACAGAAGAATGTCTTGGTATCCCACCACTGAGAAGACCAGGGTCAAAAAGGGCTGGAAGGATGCCACATGAATCCATATGGTGATATATCTTTCTACTGGTGATATCTTTCTACTTAATCTCTCAGTCTCTATCTATCCATCTCTCTTTCTCTCTCTCTGTCTCTTACACCTCCTCACTCCCATTTCTTTCTCTCTCTCTCTCTCTCTCTCTCTCTGTGTCTCTCTTCCCCTCATAGTTACTGTTAAGTAAAATCTGTACTGTTGAATTCAGAGTATGGTCTCTTATGGTCACCATATTTTGGTCAGAGACTTCTCTTTATAAATGGATCATAACACCCAACCACTCTCTAAGACAAGTAAAGAAAAGATGAGCTCAGCATGCCCATTCTGCTGTCTCTTGTGCTTGATTCACATTAATGACATGGCAAAGGGAAGCATATTTGGATTTTGATGTATTCTACTTGGAATTCAATTTTAACATATAGTTTTCAGATTATGATTCAGTCATAAAATATTAGAGTCTTAAGTCTTATTGCAATAACACATTCAAACAGTATTCTTCTATTTTAGGCTAAGAAAGGAGTGAAAGACATCTTCCATGCATGCCTACCTTTAGAGAGTTGAAGTTATTTCTAATCTTGTGGTGAAATGCTGTGAAATCAACAAACTCCATGATACACAGTGCAGGAATTACCTCTAACTTGCCAAACACAGAGACTAAAAAGGCGTTTTAATAATTTTGGGGACCCAAAAGGTTCTCCAGAGCTGCATTAAGCTGTATTGAAACCTGGACTAAGATGGAATGATAGGATGCTTTAGTGACCAAAAAAATGCAATATACATACTATTGAATTTGAATGTGTCCTGACTGGTGTAGATGTTTTAATAGTACTTAGCAACAAATGTGCTCTATTAGAATACTTGCCTTATTAGAGATGAGCATATTTTTATCCCTTATGCATAAGCACATATCTCAAATCTAGTCAGAGATGAAGAAAAATGAGATATGTGGATCAAAATATTTTGAATAATATTTATGTGTGCCACATATTAATATGTGATTTTCAGCTTAGAATTGTGAATTAGATTTTTCAAATAAACCTGTGACTCATTTCACGTATGGTAAAAGCTTCAAGAAATCAAGGACATGTTTTGAAAAAATAAACAAGAGAAAGATGTTACTAATTGTTAGGAAAGTGGGCAACTGAATAACACAAGAGTAGCAAATGGTTTTTTAATTCACCAACCCTTCATATTATTGTATTACTGTCAAAATTATGCATGGTTTATCCTCCAGTTACGCGGTGAAATACTGTATATTGCACTTTGGAATCCTTACATCCAGCTGAAGGTTTGCCACTCCTGTGCATGCACTGAACTGTCCTGGTAAAGGCTCTGGCTTTGGCCTTCTTCTAGGAGATGAGTTCTTGCACTAATCTGAGAATTACCTGGAAGTTTTAGCTATTTGATCCATGCAGACACCAGCAATTTCTTACAGTTAATAAGGTACTGTTGAAATTTTGAAAAATCGTCTGTCTGACCAGTAGAAGAGAGGGTAATTCATATTAAGATATTTAGAAAAGAAGATAGACTTTGAATTGCAGAGAAAGACAGTGAACTCATATTGCATTTTTTACAGCCTTGGAGTCGAGTTTAAGTGTGCAAAAGATCTACATATTGAATAATCACCTATAAAATGCCCCTACTTATTGGTTATCATATATACTGAATGATCACCCAGTGAACAGCAGACAACTGTTATTAGGCAAAGAAGGCATATGAGATTTTCATATCAAATTCATGCAAATAAATTTTAGAAAGGTGAAAATTAAGTTAAAAATAAGGGATTTGATCTGCAAGTAATCTGAAAAACAAATTCTGTAAGACACTGTGTTTCTTTCTTTACAAGAAGTATATTGATGAAGAAGTTTTGACTCATTAAATTGTAGATGGATTGTTAATGACCAGTTTTAAAAGATTTTGAAGCTGCTATGAAATATTCCATGTCTTTTTAAAATAAAGGGACACATGTTCTATCCTGTGAGCTATATTATAGTAATATTTGCAACTGATTTGAATTCACTGAAATGAATGTTTTATTACATTGCTATTGATACATTTACTGATTATGTGCGTTATTAAGAAAAGTAACATTATAATTTTTTTCTGACTTTTCAGGGCTTTGCACAGTATTCTGTACTCTTTTATGGTTATTACAATAACCAGAGGACAATCGGGTGGCTCAAGTTCAGGATGCCTCTTTCATATTTCCTTGTTGGAGTTGGGTCTATTGGCTATAGCTTTATGATTGTCACTCGAACGTAAGTTCTCCTTGGCTCTGGAAAAAAGTACATTCAAAAAGGCAGGTAATTCCACTGTTGACCCTGGAGACTGTCTTTTTAAAAAATGCACTAATTCTAAGTACAGTACAATGCAAGATCAAGTGCAAGGTCAGAGTTATGTAAGACTTGTTCAACCTGTATTTATTTATATGTTCTTCTGCATCAGAAGTTGTGTTACAGTGTTGTGAAAGTGGGAATAAATCTTTATTGAAATAACAAAACACTTCTCTCCTGAACTTCAAAATTAAAAATGAATGCGTAAAGTGAGGAAGAGACTCAGGCCATCTTTCTGTCAGCCCATCTTTTCATAATACTTGGCATTCAGTAGATTTTCAGCTAAAATCCAGGAAATTCCATAATTCTACCTTCAGTGGTACTTTGTGTGAGTTAAACTCTTTTATGAAGGAAGAAAACAAGAAAGAAGCATATGGCAAATAGTTCTGCATGTAGCTCACAGTCAACAGTAAATGATGATTAATATAATCTTTAACACCCTTGGTTCAAGCAAGATGACCACCTAACACAGTAGTACACCTCTAGCAGTGGTTTTACAAAAAGCCTGTAGTGAAAAAATAAGAAGCTTGAAGTTCAAGACTAAAAGACACTTTTAAACATAGAGAAAAATGCAGTTACTGTATTTCCATTATTTGGTTCTGAATCCAGTATTTTTCACTTGCATGAGCACTAGATTAATTCATGTTCTGTTTTCAAATTGGCTTCTTGCATAAGGCAACAATCATTTGAGAAAAAAAAAATGTCTTCAGTCACATATATGTATTTTGGAGAGGAAGCAAATTAGTACAATAAAATAGCAATTGATTTAGGTCAAAAATAGATTTTTAAATATTTTTGATAAAACAACTACCAAGATTTCTAGACTATGACTAGAAAAGTCTTAGTCTCAAACAATTTTATTTCAATGACTCTCAGACAAAAAAAATATTCCTGATAGCAGGAAAACCCTGTAGCCCAAAACAAAGGAATATCCTTGAGAAAAAAAAATACATTGTATGTACACACTTTCCATCTGGCCATACAACAGTAATGATGACCAATATTTAGGTAATAATATGGGAGTTTTTGCAGTCTTCTGCTCTTTTGTGTTTCTCCAGAAAGAAGCACAGTGAGCGCAGAAACTAAAAGCAATGTAACAGGAGGTGCTATCATTTTTCTGCTGTTGACTGAGAACTGAGAAAGATCTGTGTGAAAGAGATAGTGAGGATTATAAGCACCATTATTTAATTTAGGGGAAATATTTAGATGTAGGGCTTCTCTCTTCAGCCCTAGCAGTGTATAACATAAAATCAAAACATTCTGATCGCAAAGAAATTATATTCTTACCCCAATGTTCGTTATTGTATTAGAAACTCCTGAGAAGGAAATGTCTTAGTCTATAAATCAGAAGCAGGGCAGACTTTATCAAGAACCTTTTGTGATGTACCCTCTTATGGGTAAGACCAACCCTGGTATTCATTTTTGGCATCTCAGAGAGATTTTCTGTATTATTTACTCACTGTTTTCCTCCTAGATTTCAGACCATGTATTTTACCAGACTTATTGTGAATGCATTAATATTAATAACATAGCCCTGCTGGATTATTGAGATTTAAAATAAGTGTTACCTCTTCCTGACCAGAAATACTGATGACTGAGGAAGTTATTTGTCTCTTATCAGCACACTCTTTCCTTGTGTTTAATGACTTATAGGTGACAAAGTATGCAAAGCAATACCATGGTTTTTACATGAATGAAACCCCTTTAAAAAAGAACTTTGAAGACAATATTAAGTTTAATCTGAAGAAATACTTCTCTGAAGAAATAATCTGATGTTTCTGGACACTGTAATAAATATTTTTGTATATCCATAGGAGATGATAGGGAAGATCATTGTACGAGTGCTATTTTATGAGTTAAAATCACTTTTTCTTCTGTCTTGTAATTTTAGAATATTTATTATATTCTTTGTTATATGTTTTGTTTTATTTATGCATTTATTATGTTTATTGTTATTTTAGAATATTTTGCTTATTAGAGTTTTCTTCTTTTTCTATTTGTGAACTCTCTAATAAAGTCTTATTGCAGTTCAGGATGCTCTGCACCTTCCTATTTAAGAGATGTTCTCAATATTGTTTTTCTATTAAGCTTTTTATCCAGCAGAGTTTCTCTGAGGGGTTAATGAAATACATTCATTCTTTCTCATCAAAATGTGTGTGGTGAGCTCATAAAGTGTTTAAATATAGAAATCTCCATCTTGCTCACTTGTTTCAGAAATAAAGATTTAGTAAAGCATAATTGACTAAAGAATGATGTAGAGATTTTTCAGGAAAAAAGTTAGAAATTGGGAATCATTTAAAAGTCATGACCACAAAGCAGAACTAGTGCTAACAAGGTCTTCCTCTGTCTTTGTGTTTTTTGTAGAATGGCAAAGAATGCAAATGATGATGGTGGTGGGGATGATACTAGTTTTAATTTCAGCTGGAAAATGTTCACAAGCTGGGACTACCTGATTGGCAATCCTGAGACAGCAGATAATAAGTTTGCCTCCATCACAACAAGCTTTAAGGTAAAACAGAGTTTGCTAAGGAGAGGCAACATGATTTGGCTTTCACACTGGTGTGAATCACGTGGAATTATGGTCAAGAGCAAGGAAATGTTCTGCAGCTCAGAAATGTGTACTCAAATTGGCATCTGTACACCCTTCTGCATCTCTGGGTCTTGCCATTAGATTTTTTTTTCTTTTTAATTGTGAAAGAAATAACACTAGCATCTTTTGTGTCCTCCGTGCTGACAATACCAGTTTTAGAAAATTGATTGTACTGTAAAAACAATATTTTCTTTTTTCTCATCTCTGACAGTTTCCAGTTTCTATGGTGTTTGTCTGAAAAACTTTTTTAAAAATGTTGCTCCCCTTTTGGGAACCTCACATTGTCAACTTTTCTTGTGACAGAGAAGAGATATCATAAGACAAAATAATAGAATAATCTGTATAGGGCTATTTATCAGAAGAACTGACCTCAGAATTTTGAGTTTATACTCACATTTCAGTAAGTAAATGTCTTACTTTCAAATTAATTATAAAATATAGCCCAATTTGGAAGGCAATGTTCTTAGGCCTCTTTCCAGTGTATAGAGTATGTTGATTTCAAGAGTAGTTGAGCAAGGAATCTAGGGCAAGACGTAAGACACAGGGCTGTGAAAAGAGTGGAGGGGATATATTCTATATGTTGAATGTGTTTGTGCTGTAGGGTGGCTGGGAGCCACCAGAGTAGCATCAAAGGAGGATTTAATTTTCGATGTAATAATGTACAGGGGACACACAGGCACAGTGTGGTGAGACAATGAGGAAGATGCCAGGCTTGCAGTCACACTGACAAGTATGAGACACCGTGAGCACTGGCTGCTCTGCTCAGCTGCACTTTTCCTGTCCACAGCAGTGGCACAGCCACCACACCCCCTCACCCGCCTCCACAGCTGCAGGCATAACAGAGAACTGCCCTCAAGTGTAAGTCATCAAGAGAAGATTCCAAGAAAGCAATTACTGGAGAAATAATGATTGAGAGTGCTGAATCTGTAAGAGCTTCCCTGCCTGCCAACTAAGAGCACATGCTGAAAGCTGTTTGGGAAAGAATACAAATCTGTCGAGAAAAAAAGCTTAATTTTGAGAAATAAACTCATGAAGCTTTACTGTAATTGTTGCATACAAGCAAGGAACCTCAGAAAGAAAGTGTGAAGTCTTGGCTTGGGTGAGGTCATGGGAGTTTTGTTTGAAAGCTGTTGCAGTCTCCTGTCATTTATGTGACAAACACGTGCTGTAAAAGGAGCAGACCCATGAAAGGCAATTATTACAATGCTGTTCAGCTTCCCCTCCGGGCAACAGATCTCTAAACAAAGTCAGAAACTGTAACAAAATTTTCTTTCATGAGGACACTCCAGACCAAAAGGTCTTTCACCTGGCAAGAGTAAAAACTGGAAATTATAGTTGTCTCAGAGTCTTAATATTTATCAGTTATGATCAAGAGTAAATGTGGGGCAAACCTCTTGTTGTGCAGTCTAAAGCTCTGCACTGTCCAATTTTTTTTTTTTTTTGGGATTCCCACATCTCAACAATCTTTTCATTCTTTCTGAGTTGCTGACTTTCAAAGTAAAACATTTTCCTCTTTTCTCACAAACGTGCATTTTTAAAACATGACATGACATTTCCTTTTCTGACAGACAATCACACATTTATCCTGCTGTATCACTCAACCTTGTATCACCTTTAAGCTGAATGAACGTGCTGGGTTTTTTTTGAAACAGGAATTCAAGTGTAACAAGACTTATTGTGGACACACTCAACAGGGGCAAAGTAGACCCTGGGGAGCCAAAACCCCAGAATCTTCTGGGACCTGAAAAGGATTTTATGCTATAATATACATTCATCTCAAAACATGAACCCCAGATGTCCATTTGCATCTTTGTAATTTATTTAACTGACTTCTAACAATTGAAGCAAGGTGAGGCCTTGACCAATAAAGTATTGATAATATTCTTTTCTTTCTAACAAGTGCAGGAAGCAATTGTGGAGGAGCAGGAGAGCCGAAAAGAAGAAAATATTCATTTGACTCGATTCCTAAGGGTTCTTGCTAACTTCTTAGCCCTATGCACACTTGCTGGAAGTGGCTACCTCATCTTTTTTGTTGTCAGAAGATCCCAGCAATTTGCCTTGGAAGGTCTGGAGAACTACGGGTGGTGGGAAAGAAATGAAGTTCGTGCTATTTCTATAATAGATGTGGTTTGAAACTGTGTTCCTCTGCTTTGCATGTTGCCTTTTTTACCCCGGTAGTTTAAATACTCTGTGTGGGTGGGAGATGTCTACCATAAGAATTGCTTATGTCTCTCTGCTTCCTACTTCATCAAATTTCTTCTTTGCTTCTTTCAAACATCCCTCAGTGTTTAGCTTTCATTTGAGGCCTTTGCATTTCCTCCTCTGTGCAGTTAGGATTGTTTTCCAGACACTCTGTGGATTCATGAGATCTCTTCAAGGAACCCACTCTCTTGTTGCTTTTCTCCTGCCACTGTCCCAAGCAGAGTGATTGATTCTGTTGGCACAGAGAAAGTTATTTGGGGCCTCATGGATACAGCTCTGCAGTATAGCAACAGGTTGAAACTGATGCCTTCCAGTTCCACTTGTCCTGTCCAAGAGTCCCATGTGATTGTTTTTTGGTGCCAAATCTGTGCCTAATGCTTTCCTCAAAAATAGATACACCCTGCCTGACAGTGAGGTGTACAGTGAAGATGGTGATTTTGTTTGCTACGGCAGTGTGCATATGCATCTGAAGTCAGTGTGCTGTTTGAAAACCTGTGAAGGTTTTATTTTCTTAGCAAAAATGCTACTGTGCATGTTGTAAAACTAGTTTGTTACTTCAAGCTTATCTTCTGAGCTGGAGTGTAAAGTGCATACCTGACTTAAAGTAAGGCAAAATGGTGTTAGCCTCACAAAGCTGATGAGATGGGTAATGATGGAACAAGGAAAATAAATCCACAATTTTCAACACCAAAGCCTGACTGAGAAAATAACATTAAAATATCAAATAACCCACTTCTGGAATCCAGAGAAACAGGGCTGTTGAGAGTGGGTTAAGTTACTTGTTATCACATTTAAGTTTGGTAGAAAAGGAAAAATTGTATACAAAACTTCTTGATTTAAGGCAACACAAGCTCTAAGACAGCAGAGATTGGAGGAATTCAGCTTTCTCTCAGTTTAAAGGTGTGGTAACAGATTTGTACTAGCAAGAACTGGGCTACCAAAGGCTGTTACATTAGTTCATGCTGTAATATGGAAAGTAGGTAACACTTGCCTTTATGTTCATAGTTTTGCTTTTGTTTCTGTAATAAAAATATACTTCTAAGGTGACAGAACTAAGATCTGGAGCAGATGTGTTTCTAAAGGAGAGTGGGTAAAAAATTAGAAAATTATTTGACATTAATTTGGCAAAAACAATTTCCTATTGGCAGATAATTAACATGTTTGTGAGTACAAAACATTGCCCTTGATTGGATATTATTATTTAATTGCATAAGTATATTGGGCTTCTGAGTGAAATTCACACTTTTTTTTATTCTATAGATCAAATTTTCTTATGTTTACATCATTAATATATGAATTGAGGATTTGATCAGAAAAAAATCCCAACACCTAATGTACAACTTTGAGAAAAAAAAAAAAAGTGTAGCTCCTATGTGCAAGGCAAGAAGCAATATGTAAAAATTGACATTGTTCATGAAAGTATTAAGTTGATTTTGTAAAAAAATTTATTACCCTAGAGTAATTAAGGGGTTGAACATAGTTTATATGGGATAGAGAAATCCAGGGTAAATATATTTTTTGTCATGTGTTCCTGCAGTTCACAGCATAATAAAAGGATGCTGATGACTTTGTGGAAAAGACCTTTTTCTCTCTGACTCCCCCTCTCTCTATTTAATGTTGTAAATTTTTTATTTCCCTCTCCATATCAGCATTTCCTCGTTCTGTCAGAACACAGTTCAGATACAATTGTCTAGTGTGTCAAGGAAGGGGGAAATTAGTGGAAAGACGGGAATGTATGTGGATTTCATCAGCTTGTGATACTCATAGTGGATTTTTGTTTTTATTAAATCAAATACCAAATAAAAAGTAATAATGGAAATATATTTGTCACCCAAATCAGAATTAATAGAAGAATTTGTCTCTAATATTTCATTGCAATATTTTTTTCCCCCTCCTCAGGTGAACACAGTTATGTCACTTTTAGGAATGTTCTGTCCAACTTTATTTGATGTAATCAGTTCTCTGGAAAATTACCACCCTCGAATAGCTCTAAGATGGCAGCTGGGAAGAATCTTTGCTCTTTTTCTTGGCAATCTCTACACTTTCATTATTGCCCTAATGGATGAAATCAACCTCAAGGCAAGACATTTACTTCCCTTCACTATGTTTGACATGTTGCTGGGAAACACTGAGGAACTCCAGTCAGTCACAGATGTATCAGTGAAAGGCATACTTTTATTTCTGTTCTGCAAATTACATTTACCTAAGCTAGCAATGGGAATTTTGGAATAGACAAGCTTGAGGGTTGGTAACAAGCTCATGTTGATTTTTTTCCCCCCAATTTATTTCTTTACTTAGTTGGAAGAAGAAAAGATAGTCAAATATAACATGACAATATGGGAAGCCAGTCTGTACAATGGTACTATTCCAGAGAATTCAACTGCTCCTCCAATACAGGTGGATCCTGCTGATGTCCCCAGAGGGCCATGTTGGGAAACAATGGTAGGACAGGTAATGTAGCTGCTCCGATCTCAGTTTTAAAAATAGGTCACACAGTCTTTTACAGGATATGATATCTAAATCCTCTTTATTTTGGCTAATAAGTGTCATTTACATGAGAAAATATGAGGAGAAGCAGATGTGAGACTTTCTCTTGAACTAAAAGTTTTTAAAAAATATTTTCTTTGAATCCTGTCTAATAGGAAATTCTTTCTTCTGTTAGTTGACAGAATTGAAAGCATTTATTTTTTCCCCTCTCCTTTCCTCTATCCTCTTAATTTATTTTCCTCTTCCTAATGACATCTTTGCCTTGCTTGTCTACTAATTTTGAAAAAATAAAGGAGTAACTCAAAGGGACATACATGTAAGACAGCTCTTACAGCAGTATGCTTTTGAGAAGGCATCTCTGTCTTTGGCCAAGCAAAATAATGCCAAAGAACAATAAAAGTTCAGTGGAAAATCTGCTCAAATATTTTATTTGATTCAGTTGAGCATTTATTCTTATTGACTCACTAGTATAAAATGTGGTTTCCAAACAATTTTCTAAAATACCCCTTCCATCTATTTGGTCCCACTTCATTGTTGTTGATTTCTCCATGACAACAAATTCAATATTGAATCAATTTTGCTGTTTCTCTATCATTCTGACAAGAAGGACATCTGTTCTCCTGCATGAATAAATCACCAGCTGGGACCATATAGGCGGAAACATCAGCTCCTCTCTTTTTACTGATACTGAATAAGAAGCTAAGAACACCGAAATCTCATAATTGAAATAATTTTACTATTAATTTCATATCAGGGAGAAAAAGCTAAAATAAAAATAGAGGCACGAGGATTTGCATTAGGGTTTTCTTCCTTCCTGTCCATATCCACTGGACATTGAAACACCTTGAGAAAGAAGCCATTCTCAGTTTTGTTTTGTTTTGTTTTGTTTTGTTTTGTTTTTAATCTTCTCAAAGTAAAAGGGATTAAAAGCAGTTTGAGAACTGTAGGAAATGAGGGGCAGTAGTTCTGGAACATTACAGAATCAGTGAATGTAGAAATGTCAAGAGATTTGTGCATGTTGAAGCAGGATAAGCACAATTACAGATCTAGTACAGTATTTAATTATTATTGTAACTATTAATTGCTTAAATGTATTCTTAAAAGAGAATATTTCTCTAACAGGAATTTGTGCGCCTGACAGTCTCTGACATGATGACAACATACATCACAATTCTAATTGGTGATTTTTTGAGAGCTGTCTTTGTTAGGTTTTTCAATTACTGCTGGTGCTGGGATTTGGAGTATGGATTTGTAAGTATCTAAGTATCTTTAAATGTCTTTGCTATCCATCACTTCACAATTTAGTAACAAAGTTCATTTTCCTTTCAATGCTATAGAGTTAACTCTTAACACCAACTTCAAAATCCCTAAACCATGTGGTGTTAGTTTTTCTTGCATTTTGCTTACGTCTTAATATTTTTCTTCTTCTTTGGACATTGGTAACTTTGGGACTTCTTTAATTTATTTTATTTTGTAAGAATACACATTTCTCACACATTTGCTATTTGAACATTTCACAGAATACAATCTCATTGATTGGATAGGGTCCTCTAGCACATAGTTGTTGTGGAGAAAAATCTGAAAGATCCTGTTCTGAAAGTATTACTATACATACATATTTCATTAGAGTTTAGCTGATGTAAAGTTGGTAAGGCCCATAACATAAGCAGGCATAGAACTCTTGGGAGTTGAGACTTGCAGTCTCACACTGACCTGATCCAAGTTAAAATAAGCCAGCTACTTATGCTTTCAGGGGTATGATGCTTCTTTTTGTCTTTTAAGTAGTAGTCATGGTATTGTCAAAGCTTGTGAAGCTCCTGAAGCCTCTTTTGTACTTACTGAGAAGTGCAGAAAAGAACTATGTAATTTAAGACTATCAAGGGTACCTCTGCATAAGCAGTCACCATAGCTGTAATTTTCACATTCTTTTGTCAAAATTTTATCTTCATGCATGTAAAAATTTCTTGCATTGCTAAGAACTGCATCTTGGGAAATCCCAGTTTTCCAGAGAAGTGAAAGTTTTCATGTTTTCTGTTAAAAAACTCTTATTTCTGAGGCAGCAATTTCATTCTTACCTGCTGACTCCCATGAAATTTCAGTTTTGTTTCTAGGTTTTACCTTCTAAAAGGACTAGTGTAGGGGTGGAGACTAAGTCTATCAGCTAGTCAGGTTGTGGTCATACAGTAATAACTGTTGCAATATCAAAATCAAATGGAGGAGTTTGAATATAGCATGAGAAGAAAAATTGTCAACAACACATCTGCTTGTAGAGGATCCTGAAACCAATTTATAATTGACATTTTTATTTGGCAGTATATAGGAATGTCTGTAATGGTCTGGTCCATTGTGGTCTAGTAAGCTGCCTGAAACAACAGCTGGAAGTGGAAGTTGAAACTGGAAATCACTGAATTTCTGGAAATAGCTCATTTGAAAAAGTTTCTTAGGAAGTAGATATACCTGTGTCTCTGTGGTTAGTGGCCATGGGTATATATCCATTAATTTTCAGCCTTTTGCTATAAGAGAAGTATTTTTGATGATCAAGATGTCCTTTGGTGAAGAATTCCAGAGATTAACTTGCATGTTGTGTGGGAAGACCTTCTTTTTTATTTATTTAAAAATTGGATTTCAAATTACTTAGTCTGTTAATGCTAGCACCTATGTTACAAAAAGCAGTCATACATTATTTGATTCTGTATGATCTTATTAATATCTCCATGTTTCTTTTGATATTCTAGACTATGCAGATATCTTTAGTCAACTGCTTTTCAAGCGTAATATTAGTAATCTATTTAATTTTTCCCCTTATGTTAGCAGATTCATAAATACATGTGACACAAATGTATCGCTTCACTGTAAACATAAATATATGTGTGTGTGTGTATATGCACAAAATTACACAGAAAGAGTGCAGGAACTTCAAATTTTCTAACAGCACAGCACAGTACAAGTCAAAATTGTGGCTTTAGTTGAAGACTTCAGTAGAATGACTTTGTCTTGTTTGAGCCATAAGGGAATTGTTATTTTTGCATCTCATGCTCCTCTTATCCTCTATCAGTTATCAATATAATTATTAACTGGAATACATGCATTATTCATGGTCTTTTTGTCCATCATTATGGTGAATCATGCATAACACCTGCTACCATGTATTAATATATAAATAATATTTATAAATGTATAAATAATATATTTGAAACAGACATTCAGGTATAAACAAAAAGTTTAAAGCCACCAATTTCTTAGCAGAAAGTTTTGATCTGGTGCATATGAACACAAATTAACATGTTTTATATTTCAATTGTTGCTTAAATGCAGTGTATTCAATGTTTACAACTGGAAATATCCATAAGAAATTAATAATTAAGGTAAAAGAAGAGATAGGTAAGTGATTAAAGATTTGAAAAACCAAAATGAAGGGTCAAATTATCAATTCAGAAATAAAAGAATAAACAGTTTTTGTGGTACTTATGTGTCCACACTGGGAATAAAAATGTGTGATACAGGGTTTTCTTCAGCAAAGAAAGAGATAATGAGACCCCATGAAGTTCTTAAAGTTCTGAATCTTAAAAGAAAAATTAGAATCAAACATTCAAATCAGAAATAAGATATTCATATTTTAAAAAGAAAATGATTGGCAGCCTCTATCAATGTTAAAAGGAAAACTTCAAAAGTACAATAGCTGAAATATGAGAAAAAAAAGAACAATAGTGCAAGATTTAAATTGGGTATTAAATCAATTAAATCACATTCATCACATTAAATTTCATTGCTGGTGCTGTAGTGGAGGACAAAATATTTTGACAGCCAGTGGCCACTCCAATGGAAGTTTTCTGAATTGTTGTTTATTAAGATTTACCCAGTACCCAGAATGTTTTTTTAATTTTACATTAACACCTGCCTCTGAACAAATGTCAGAAAGATTTTCAGTAAAATGCTGCAAACTATATTACAGGCTACCTTGTAGCTTTGAATTGCATAATTTATTTCATGATTCACTGATAAGTTGCAACAAGAGGCCTTGCAACATTATGTCAGTGTGCTGCTACTCTTCAAAGTGAGCATTTTCATCTGCTTTAAAAAACCTTTGTTCAAACCTGATGAAAACATCTGTATCATTTCTTTCAGCCATCATATTCTGAGTTTGATATAAGTGGAAATGTGCTGGGACTGATCTTTAACCAAGGCATGATCTGGTAGGTGTGGCAAAGCATGTTGTATCTGCAGGACGGTGGGATTTATCTGTATCTGTGAAGGATTTTTCTGAAATCCTGATCATGTTCCTTTCTTTAGTTTGATGGAAGTATATGCAATATATACCAAACTCTGGTACACTGCAATCAGTTGGAATAATTCAAAACTAGTTATGTGCTGAGATTATTGGACCACATATATCAGGATTTTGCACTGAGTTGATAAGACCAACCAGTAAAAATCTGCATAGATTAAATTTACGCTTTTGGTCACTGACTGCTTGCTGTAGTGTTTTGCTTTGAAATTTAGCCTTTCAGTGAACCTTACCATTCTTTTCCCATGTTCCTGTGCAAAAAGGCCTTAAAGCAAATGTATTTATACTTATCTGTGCAGTCACATGAATGTGTAAACAGTGCTACTACTGCAGCATTCGTCCTTAGATGTAGAGGAGGAAAGACGTAGGTTTTCATACTATTTTTGGACTTTACATGACAGGTAAAGAACACCAGCATGTAGAGTCCTTATGCAACATGTTCAGTCTTCCTCAGGAACTGTTCTGTTGGCTTCTCAGTTCTTGCTAAGGCCTAATTTTTTACATTTAGTATGACTTAGCTGATCAGGCTTTTTGTGGTAAAAGCTGTTCCTTCTCTAAAAGCTTTTATCTTTTCATTTAAGACACATGAAAAGAGGAAGGGGATATATTAATATAATAAAGCCTGTCATTTTTCTGTGCTCAGATGGTCTTTCCATCCCTAATTTAAATATATTTCCTGTTTCCAAATAGAATGTCTGAGGCACACAGGGGCAAAGCAGCTTAGCTTGATCACCTTGTCACTTGGTCACAAGGGAAAGGATTAATGAAGAAGCAGGTTCCCAAACTCTTGTATTCTGTACTATTTGGCCAGGAAAATGAATTTAGCTGCTCTTCAGTCAAGAAACAAGTTGTGATGAAAATAAAAATGTGCCAAATATTTCGGTGTCATAACCATGCAACCATATATAATAGGGAAAAAACCATATTTAACTGAGTCAATAAACAGATTATTGGCATGAAGCACTAAATTTCCCTGGCAACAGCAGTTAAAATAAATGTCAATTAAGCAAAAATATCCTTCTGAAAAATGTACCAGTAAATCAATAAAAATAATAAATTATGAATGAAATTATTTTGTTTATGCCTAGCTGTAGGAATTAGTAATACCTAGTTTTACGGCTATTCTTTTTTTATACAACACAAGCAAGATGCTACCTGGAAAAGTTAAGAGTGAAAAACATTTCAAGTCCTCATTTAATTTGCAGAGAAAGAGGACTTTGAAACAAAAGGTTCATACAGATAATTCTCTTCATACAAATTCAACCTCTTTTAAAAAAGAGCAAAAATCAGTTAAAAAACACCATAAATTTGGCTATATGAATTTCAAAACACGTTGACAGAGGGAATCTGTGGCATACCTGGAAAGACAGAAATCCCATAACATAGTGGTTATTTTATTTATTTGCTTCTCTTCTAGGATGGGGTCTTTTTATGCTCCGTGTCTCCCAGCAATCAATGTGTTCCGCCTCCACACATCGATGTACCTGCAGTGCTGGGCAGTGATGTGCTGCAATGTCCCCCAAGAACGGGTCTTCAAGGCTTCCAGATCCAATAACTTCTACATGGCCATGCTGCTTTTCATCCTCTTTCTCTCCACACTGCCCGCTGTGTACACCATTGTCTCCATCCCACCATCTTTTGACTGTGGTCCTTTCAGGTTCTTTGCATTTTGCCTCCATCTTTTGCAAATGTTGTAATGAACTGCTTCTGCACATCATAATGAATGGTGCAGTAATGAAAAAGTGCTTCTATAATAAGCATTGGCACCTGATATGCTATGTGGTTAATTGTGATGTATTTCTCACTGTGGATAATTCCCGAAGCAGGAATCCTGGAAATCTGACTAATTCTTTAGAACGTTTTATCTGAGGTGAAGAACAGCAAATCTTTTCTTTTTGTCAATTTCAATGAAAAAAAAATATTATTACTGCTGCACTGAAGAAGAATTATTCTTATGGAATAGAGCAGTGACCTGTTGTGTTTGAAGGAGATAGCTTTTAGGAAATGTCTGTATGCCCTGTATGAAGGGCAGATCAAAATGCATGAGGGTGTACTGTGGTTCAGTCTTTGAATGGCTTCAGTCTCTTCAGCTCACAGAATTGCATGTGTCTGTACTAACACTGTGAAGCTGAATTTGTTTCTGAAGTCTTCAAGGCCTCCATAGTCATGGATCTTTTCTACACACCTAGATCTGCCCTGCAAATACATCTTGAATTCAAGGTAGTTTAGACTTTGCCACACTTTCTCCTCCTGTGCCCAGTACCTGGAAAGTCTAGGATAATTTTCATCATCTTTACCTGCCAGGTAACATGAGATACAATTGTAATGAGTTGTTTCACATGACAAGACAAGAAAAGAAATTAAAAATTTTAAAAGTCTTTAGCCTTTGTTTTTGAACAAAATATTAACAAAGCAAGAGTGGGAGAACCATAAAACAGACATTCTTGTTACAATGAAAGGTTTAAATAATACATTGCTGTTGTGAGTAAAATCTGTATGATCCCCAGTGCACTTTGTAAAGAAACAGAAGTCTCACCACATCAAATTTGGTGAGAGGCAAAATAACAGAGATTGTCATTGCAATAGCCATAGGTACCTAAAAGGGACGATCACATGACAGGACAAAAACTCTGAAGACACAGAAAGTTGTTTGAATTTAGAGAAGAATTTGCAACAAAACAAGAGATACAAATTAAGAATTTATTTTTGAGTCCTAGCAAAAGCGTATTGAGGGAAATATTTGAGGTGAGATCTGAGTAGCAGCAGTTATTGAATTGGGTATTAACTAAATGGGTAATAACTAATTGGGTATTAACTTCAAAATGAGAAGGATAATGCTTGCCACTTTTTCTCTGTCATGTGCAGAGATATGTTGTTCTTCATCAAAAAGAGAAACCTTCCATGTAACTTTTAATTTGGACCACCTGAAAGTGATGAAGGTTCATTCAGTCTCAGTATAGGTAATGCTACTACTAGTGAATAAATACTGGTAGAGTGTGCCTCTACATTTAAAAACAAAGCATTTTCCTGTTGGTAACTCAGTGTCCCATCCTGTTTGAAATTTGTGAATCATTTGGGGTACAGTTTTGGGTTTTTTTGTGTTTTTTTTTTTTTTTTTAATTTTAGTCCATTCATCAAAGCAACATACCCAATTCAACAGAGAGCTGCCAGATGTAGGGAAGATATGAGGAGAGCAGAGGATGGAATTTCCCATCTACTGTGAGTGGGTAGGGCAAATAAAGAGAAAGAACAGAAGAATTCTACCTGCAAAATTTTTATATTAATTGAAAGGGTGTAAACATTGAGAATGAGTTAAGAAAAAGACCCATTTGTAAGAAATTCTTTACCAGAATTGAAAAGCAGTGACAGGAAACTTCAATGACTGGATAAACACGTGGCAATTTGGTGACAATTCCTACAACTAAGTAAAACTACTAATTAGAATGGATACATGGAGACCCATTTTGCTAGTCTTGTCCAGGTTAAAAATTATAAACTTCTATGCCCTGAGGCACAGAAAAAGGCAAAATAAAAAGAAAGGGATTTTCAGAACATCTATTGATACACTTCAGAAGGAAAATAGTCTAGAGAGAAAATAACTTTATAAATAAGCTGGAACAATTACATATGAAGGTAACTAGATTGCTGCAACAACAACAAAAATATCCTGAAACACAGCCACTGACTTGTGTAATACTGTAACACACCAAAGAGAGAGGACAATTGGGCAGAACAAAAAACATTTTCAAGCAGACTGCTTTTTGCTTGTCAAACATAAAGACCATGATATGAATCTTTTTCCCCATGTCTTCATAGAGCACAAATAATGCTTTGTTTTTTGGTTGATGGTATGGAATTCAAAACTCATACACTGATTCACTGAGGAATAACTTAGGTGGTAATCTGCCAAAATCTATTAGAATAAAATTAGAATTTTGGTGCCTTTTTTCCTCCTTACAATACATAAATACTACTTTAGAGAGTATTCCCTTGAGTGTAAAGTTTTAAATAATATTAACATACCATATATTATCCTTTGTCCAGGTTTGATGTGATGTGATTAGCTTATGTATTCATAGTTGCCATAATATCTGTATGTGATATTGTCAACTTTTCTGTTTAATAGTGGGAAGACTAGAATGTTTGAAGTCATATCAGAAACTCTGGAGCACGACTTTCCTTCCTGGTTTGGGAAGGTATTTGGTTATGCCTCTAACCCCGGACTTATCCTACCCTTTATATTGCTGATGGTGTACGTACAGAGTATTAACTCAAAGCTTGCTGTATCTAAGGTCTGATAAGTTTCTTTCACTCTGAATCATCTTTGCCTGAATATCTAAGAAATACAGTGCTGATTGTGCAGTGATGAGTGACTTGAACAATTCATGAGTCTTTTCTTTGAACATACTTAATGTGCATTTGCAGAAAGGTTGATATATTTTTTGTTCAATGGCTTTCTTTTTTATTTAGTTATACTTTAAAAAATATTGTTTCTGCCACAAAATATAGAAAACTATTAAAATGCAAAAGGCCCATAGGGAATTTGTAATGCTGTGACATTGATCAGCTTGTCTAGTATGTGGAACAGCACATCAAAAATCCTTAGCAAGTTCAATAGAAACATGAACATCATGTAGCAGAGTTATTCTCAGTAACTTTCAGTGAGTCTGATCTTCAGTGCCTTTAATTGATAAAGACTGTACTCTATATTATTGGGACAGGGGCATGAGACAGGGTTTTGGAGACTCTGTGAAATAAGGCTAGTAGAGGTTTTTGTGAGTAACTCAGTAACTGGTAAAGAAAAATGGCCCTGGAATATTTGCTCTTAAAGATTATATTGAGTCCTATTTTATCAAGGCATTTTGACCTGCTTGATTGAGTAATTATATTGGGTATTCAGCATACTGCTGAACTAAAATTTAATTCTATACAGAGTTATGCTGCAATGCATTAACTTTGCATTGCAGAACTGCAAGTAAATGTAGACATTACAGAACACAATAGAAACTATAAAGGGATTTCATATGAGCAATATGAAATATTGAGATGAAATTTTGCCAAGGTTCATTTAATGCCATATTCTATTATAACCCTTAGCTGTAAAGGGTAAGGACACTAAAAATAAACAGAAGAAAAAAAAAGAAAGAGGAAAAATACAAGGCAAAATCAGGCAAAGCAGAGGAAAGAGCATATGCTGATTAATTATTTACTGATTATGTCAATTAAAGACTTCACAGCAGATTTTTTATTATTAAATCATGATAGTGAAAACTAATTTCATAAAGTTGTCACAATAGCAATTCCCTACACTAAGAAAGGAAAATGTTCTTATGCTTTTTCTTAGTAGAAGAAGCAAGCAATAACTGAAAAATAGAAAAGGAATATTGTTTTGGTTGTTTTATTGACAGTATTTCAAATTGCTTACTATATTTGTTCAGAAGCTTTCATAAATATGATATACTAATTTTTAAGGTATGTCATAAGACTTAATTAACTTTTATGAGTTATTCTATAGAAGTATTTTCACAGTTAAGCTCTACTTTAAATACTATAAGATTGCATGTAGAATATTAATAAATAGAATAATTTCTTTCATTTTTCCCCCCTGAAATAACAGTGCCTTCTTCATAATGTAAGGAAGCACATTGTTCATTGTCAAAATATTAGTACTGGTTAAACACAATAAATGAGAAAAAGATACAGACCTTATATTATCACAACTGTAATTGTTGCTAAAGGAATGTTCTGAGTTTTTACATTTAGATCATTGTCTAATAAGAAACTATTATTTTTTAAATTTAGCCTGAGCATTTATTATCTCAACGCAACATCCAAATCCTACAAGGAAGCCAACTTGGAACTTAAAAAGAAGTTACAAAGTGTAAGAATAGAGAATTATTGATTTTTTTGTATTTTACTAAATATTAGAGAGACTGTTTGGGTCACTGAAAGATGCCTTCTCTCTCCCTATCATTAGCAAGCAGAAGAAAATAAAAGAAGAAATAAACAAAAGGCACAAAAATCAAATGAACAAGAGGAAAATCCATTTGAGACAGAACTGCCACCGGCAAAGCCTAAAGGAGACAAGCAATGTGAATCCACTCCAAACAAAGGTAAGAATTGGTTTGAATGTCTCACGCTGAGTAACTCACGTATGTGTGATCCTAGACTTCCTCACTGCCTTGACTGCTTCCATTGCTATAATCTCCTGAAACTGAATCACAAGTACTAGCCTATTTCTTTCTTTGGCTTGTTCAAGAAATACTGCAACATTATTTCATACCTGGCAACACTAAAGTAAAAAGCTGAACTATAATGAACTGAAAGTCACAACCCTGCTGAAAAAAAAGCAATTAAAGCCTGGTCTAAAGTGTCAGTGATTCTTCTTATCTATCACACACCAGTCAAAGTCTACATCTTCTACCCTTCTGTTGCATGTTATAGACCCAGAACAATGCAGAAAAGTATTTGTCACCTGTGCCAGGCTCACCAGGAGAAGGTGTAGTAAGAACACAGTAAGCAACTCTTATCAGAAAGTCTGGCTGGGGCAGGTGGGTGTCAGTCTGTCCTGAGGGATTTTGCTGGCTGTTTCCTTTCCCTCATCACGCACACATGCCCTACAGCCACTAAACTGCCTCAAGGCTAGGAAGGAAACCAAGGTGAGAGATGATTGTCTTTGGAAGACCCATGTGTAATTGCTGCCTTCATCACCATTGATGGACAATATCTAAGTGCACCTTGAGAAATTGCCCACATACCCCCATGGGAGCCTTGCAGAAGAAAGTGGACGGAAAATACAGCACAAAGGTCATGAAGGTGCATTACCCCAGGTTTGGGCAGGGGAGGCCCAGACTTTCTACTGCACTCTAGGATAGTCAGGCAGCTGCTGGATTTCCCTGTCAGGGAGCTTCGGGCTTGCATGATCATTTGGTAATTCTGTCCTTCAAACACATTTCAGACAGCAAGAAAGGACAGGAAGGCAATGGATCAAAGACAGGCCAGCCACAAGAAGCCAGCTCCTCTCAGACACCCCAGCATCCTGGCCCTGTCCTGAATGGCCACTATCCTCCACAGAGCCGAGGAGGAAACCTTCCTTCACCATCCATAGCTGTGACAAGGCCACCGGGGCCCAGGAGGCCTGGAGTGCCAGGCTATCCACCTGGAAATCCATGCCTCCCAGGGATGCAGCCAGGAATGCCCAGGGGCCCTCCCATGTACAGATAAGGAGCCTTAAGGATAGTATAATATGACACTGGAGGGTGGAAGCACGGTCCTAAACCCAAACACACCCCTGTAAGAGCAGAACCTTGCTATGTTTGTTGTAAATCTTCATGTACATAGAAGTAACCCATGTGCTTCAGTTTTTTTGCAGCCTGGGAGCTTCAGAAGAAAACATGGCATATGTCTTCTTGCATTTGAAGGCATTGTGAAAATGTGTTGTCTGTATCACTAAACTGCTAAAATTACAGATTTTTATTGGGGATACTTGTTAGAATAGTGGAAAACAATTTGTATTCAACTGACTTTTCCTAAAAGCTTGAAACTTTGTCCCTAACATATTTTCCTTTTCCTTAGAAGAACATTTCACTGAAAGCACAGCTTTGTATAAAGTTTATGAGAATCAGTTAAACGTTGCATATATCTTGTCCTGTGCAGTTCAAATATGCTTAGCCAAAGATTTCAGATTGTACATGGGGATACTAGGACCAAAACTAGGGAAATCTGCATGATTCCATCTAAAGTCTCTGTAAAAGTGTTAAAAAGGAAAAAGAAAAGCAGTGGTTTACATGTAACTATGAAGAAAATTTAACTCCTATTACACTACCACTTTCAGCTAATAATAGTTTTATCACATTCTTGAAGCCTAGAAATACATTTTAAAAAACAGAGTGGTAAAGGAGTATTTCCTGTGCAGGAAAACATATTTGGGGAATGGAGGTAACACAGTTATTGAGTAATTTCTCCAAAATGCTCTAGAAGTATAGAGACACTTAACATTGCATAAGAATATGTACTGCATAATCTCCTCTTTGAATTTATGACTGGATACCTGTATTGGTCTCTATGTAGTCTAAGGTGGAAGAGGTTATTTTCCTGACAGGTCTTGTGGAAATACAGGATAGATATAATCCCAGGGGCAAGTTGATCTTACCTCATCCAATAAAATAGGTTGATTTTTTTTTTTTCTGATCTTATTTCCTTTCTCAGAACATTGGTCTTCATAACTATTTTAAGACTCACAAGCTTAATAACAACAAAATTAGTCAACTACTGTCTTCCAAAAAATCAGTGTAATACCATTGAGGAACTTCTGTATAATAGAGATTAATTTTGTGTAGTAGAAAAATCTTGACCATCTAACCATATATACTAGTAAAAAACAAGTCTGTGACATCACCTAATTAAATTGTGGATTTTATGAAAAAAAGGCTTACAAAGCCCCCCAGCATTGTTTGTCATAGTGTGTATCCCCATAGACCACGGTGATCCAGATAAAACTTCCATCTCAAGCAGTCTTTGAATCAATTGCCAGAGCTTGGAAGGATTAACCAAAGGAAAGTTCACTTTACACTTGACTTGGCTGTTGTACTGCTTCCATGAGCAGATACCAGATGTATCTGCAACTGAGTTGCTGTGAGTCTTGTATTTCAAGTCAGAGAGAGTACAGATAAGTGCAGCATAAGTTGTTTCACCTTTCTCATTTAAGAACTTCAGACTCATGGAAAAAGTACAGTAATTCAAACTGTTTCTTAATTAGTAAATTTTCTAATAGGATTTATTTTTAAAGTGCATATGTCTCTAGCCGAGGAACAAAAGGTTGCCAGTTTTCTTACTGAAGCAAAGCATGAGACCCAGTATGGCAATGTTTGCATGCTTTTAGCAAAAACGTTTTCCTACAAGCTGGGCTTGATCTATCCTGAAATATTGATTTACACAGAGATTTTAGTTCATTGTTTGTTAGCATTTCATAATAAGAAAACTCTGGGTATTCCTCAGAAAATAGATGATTTTTTATAGAACATGTGAAGAAACTGAGTTTAAAGATATGTTACAACTTGGACAGTTTTTCAAGAGGTGTTGGAGTAAATTAGAGTTGTAAAGTACTTTTAATGCAGTCTGGTTCCCTAAAATGTAGAGGGATGTTTATGTCAGACCTTAATAAGGATTCCTTGTTCTATCAGGAGTGAAAATTTTCTGGAGATGTTAAAGGCTTTCTCATTGTTAGTGGTTTTAGTATTTCATTCTGTGTGATTGCTTCACATTGTGAATGGAAGAGAGACACAGCAAAGAACCCACCAGCTGAAATTGTTCTGGGGAGCTTCCTGTTACATCTGTATGCTGTACTGATTTTCAACAATCAATGTGTTCTCA
Organism: Urocynchramus pylzowi; assembly: GCA_013397555.1. Classification (NCBI taxonomy): domain Eukaryota; kingdom Metazoa; phylum Chordata; class Aves; order Passeriformes; family Fringillidae; genus Urocynchramus; species Urocynchramus pylzowi. The sequence continues at coordinate 98,747 of VZRH01000794.1, read as the reverse complement.
AAAAATACATGTATATGCAGAGGTGAGCATGTAATAGCCAATGTGAATAACAATAGCAAAGCTAGATGTTGTTCTGTGATTGGAAATGAGATACTTATTTTTATTCTTGGGTACTTAAAAGTAAAGGTATTTCATCTCTCTATTTTGTGATGCTTTTATTTCAGCACAACATGGAAACGTTGCTAATGTTAGGATGCAAAACACTACCAGTATCATATTTGGGTGTAAACATTCTCTGTGAAGTATCTGCTTGTACTTACATTATTAGAAGGTTTTTGATTAGGGTAAAAAGCTGAAAGATATTTTGCATTAATAATAATTCAAGGTAGGAATAAATATAATCTCCTGGTGTGTCTGGGGAACAGCTGAACGTACTGATCTGCACTTCAAAGGTCTGACTATTTTATTCTGCTTAGCATGAAAATTTAAAGAAAGGAGCTAATATACGACATCAGAATATTTTGCTTTCTTTTGAGATGTAACATCTCAGCTGCAGTGCATAGTCATAGAAAGTTATGAATCACATCTGTTGGAGTGTTAGTAAAATAATAATGAAGAATAGTATTATGTGCTTTGAGATTTGTTTTGGTCATTGACTTTTTGTTGAAATGTTTTGTGCATTTTTACATGATAGTCTCTGCTCTTAATATCACAGGTATGTAAATTTTCAAAAATATTGTTGATTTAGAATTGGAAATTGCAAAATAAAGAGATTTTCCAATACCTGTGGTTGATTTTCCACTTTGATCCGTTCTTGTATGTGTACATTGGTATCATACACAACTAATGATATGTTCAGTAAATAATGTTCATCACTTAACATTTGACTTCTTTGTCCATGTCCTTGTCAGCTTTCACATTCTTAATCCACTGTGAAGAACTTAATTAAAAAAAATAGATCAAGAACATTTTTTCTGTCTCTTTCTTGGAAATAGAAAAGAAAAAATCCATTTTGTAATTTGCTGTCAATAATAGTTATAACCAATGGTCTCAAAATATTGCATCAGTTATATTATAACAGTTATATTGGAAATATTTAATTTCCATAATTCTTAGAGCCAATAGTTTTAAATCAACACTGATTTTGCCCATCAAAATTATCATTTTAAAGTATTGAATTTTCTGACTACAGAATGGTACATGTAGTTATCTCAAGTGATTGATCCACAAGCTAAAAAATATTTTCATGTGATGAGCTATCCAAAAGAGAGAGAAGTGGCTAACAAAAGATTGCGACAATTAGGTTGCATCACTGATAGGATTTTTGGATGTACATAAATAAAAATAATTTTTAAGACCTGGAAAATTTAGTAGAAGAAAGATAATAAGTGATATGTAGTAATACTTATAGGAAACAAAACATTCTAAAATAATTTCATAAGTTCTCAAAGTATGAAGGCCAATTCTTGAACATGAATAACCTCTGGAAAGATGATATAAATCTAAACCATAATTTATGTAAAGTAGCAATCTGATCCTTACAATGTGAAAATATGTAACAGTATTTCAATGAAATTTACATAGGATTAATTTCTTGCTAGCTGAAAGTAAATGTGGTATTTCAAAACTTTTTTTTATTAAATCACCTAAAAACTGCTCTGCAGATAGAGCTATGGGTCCAGATATTTTGGATAAAAGATAATTTTAGAAAGTCTGCAAGTCATACTCACTTGTTTAAAGGAACCATATTTAATACACTAAGGATATTTTCCCCAAAAGCTGGTAAACCTGGTGAGCTGGTTGTTATGATCTGATTAGTGAGAGATGCCTCTGCCTGAATTAAAGTGCAAACAAGACCATATGTTGAAATAAAGAATATCACAGAATCACAGAATGAGCTAAGAATACGGATTTTATTTAACTCTAAATGTGAGGTAGTAACATAAAAATTTAATGAAGAAGGGTGGTGGGGGTGGAGATGGGTAGAGAAAGACAGAGAGTTTAAACTGAAGACAGCACCCACAGATCCAGGGGCATCCCCCTGGTTCTTGTTCACCCTGGGCTTCTCAGTGGTGGGGATCCAAGAACTGTTCTACTGGGGATTTTTCACCTTTTTACATTCCAGGTTTTGAGCATCCATGGGATGCTCAACAGCAGATGCTGTTCTCATAACTTGGTGTGGTATGTGTATGAGCAGTTGCTTGCTTTCCCACAGTTTGCCACACTGGGATTTTTTGTCCAGATATGTTAGTCATAATGTAATAACTAGATCTCACCTCCCTGGGCCTGGAATTAGTACCTTCCTGTCATAATTTTTTTGTCTCAAGTTCCTGCTGTGGTGGTCTATCTTATAGCACATTCCTTCTGTGGCCTTGACAGTGTTTTGAGACATGAAACTGTGTTTTTAAAGTCCTTAACATGTAAATACCTAGGACTGAGATACTCTAAAATCTCTTACACAATTTTAAAGGCATATGTTCTGGTTGTCAGTGTATTGCAACATTCTGGTACCTTCCAGTGTCTCTGATGACCACACACAACAATGATGCTGAAGGACCATAAATCATCTATGTTCCAGCTGCAAATAGATTAAAAATAGAGAAGTATCTGTTTTGTTTTTTTGGTTTTTTTTTTTTGTTTGTTTGTTTTTTTTTTTTTTTTTTTTTTTTTTTTTTTGTGTTTTTTTTTTTTTGGTTTTTTTGTGTTTTTTTTTGTTTTTTTGTTTTTTTGTTTTTTTTTTTTTAACAAGCAGTTTCTTACTGTTCATATCAGCCTCAGTCCTACCACATAAAAGCAGACTGACAGTTCTGCTGTGCCACTGCTGCTCTTGTGTGCTTCATGCAGATGGGAATTCTCAGTTTGTAAACTGTGCTCTCTAATATTATCTGTCAAAATAAGCTCCTTGGCACTTGGTGTTTCCTATCCTCAAATGAACTTTGCTGCACAGTGGAAAACAAATATTCTGTCATTTCCAGAAACAGAGGAGAGTGGCACAACATGTATTGGAAGTGAGATACTCTGGGGCATGCTGACAATTTACTATAAATAACAGCTTTCAGAGAATTTTAGTGCCCACCATCTGCCTGTATAATATGATGCTGCTCTCATGATCAGGCAAGACTAGGAGTAAATCAATCTAGCTAGCTAGCTAGCTATCATCTACAGCTGATGTCCTAAGTTCTAAAGCGTATTATGTGTTAAAATCTGGTCCCCTCTTCTCCTTCAGCATTGCCTCCCAGGGGCAATGAAAAACCTGTGATTAAGGCACATTGTCCAGGCAGCTCCCTTTTGCCTGGAATCAAAAGAAAAACTTTCAAAACAATATTAAAGTGGTAATACAATAAGCAGTTCTTTAATGAATGCTTTCAAGTGCACAAAACATAGCTGTATGTGCATGTACAGTATTGGATTTCCACACTTATAGTGAGTCAAATTAATTAGTATATCTAGCAGGTACATCCAAAAGGAGACTGGTTGTCCTGGTAACCCACCCTTGGACCGGCCCTATTGGAAAGACTCCAAGGGGTTCCCCACACCATATTTTGTTATGTCTCCTAAATGCTGGTGCAAAACTGGGTGTCCTTTTCAGAAATTCTTTTATTGAAAATGAGACTAAACAGAATTTCAAGAAGATGGCATGAATGTGTGAGAAAGGGTAGCCACTAAAGTGTAAGAAAGTGTTAAAAACTATACAGCTATATATATAAAAAATCTACAAAGGTACAAATAGATAAAAAATTTATACAAAGCAAAAAATCTTTAGGCATCATCCTCTCTACCCCAGCCATTCCCTCCACATCAGGATGCTGAAGACACTGGGAATCCTGGTCAACAACCTGTGGGCCCTCATCTTCTAAACATTGCCTCAAATCAAGGAGGACTTAAATCTCTGGGCTGTCTCCTGCACGTTTGTTCAGTGGAGATACAAACTTATCATTGTCAGTAAGGACCTGCCTCTAACCTTGGCTTGGTCTCTTGTTTGGATTCCCTGTGAACCAGGCTTTTAGTGATACTTCCATGGAAGGCTGCAGCAGGATCATTGAAGAGCAGACAGATGCTGATGAGGAGAGGGAAGTGACTTTCCCTTTTCTGTGCAGTGCTGAGGTGGTGGCTGTAGCTCCACTTCCCTGGTGACAAACCAGTCCAGCTATGTCCCATGACCCAATATGACATAGCAGAAGCAGGATCTTTTCTTTTTTTATTTTTTTTTCCTGAACTGCCACACTATCTGCTTGCTTGAGAGGCTTGTCACCCTTTTCCAGACCTACAGCTGCTGCTCCTTTATGCCCCATATCTGGGACAGAAAAGGCACAGCACGTCTGCACATCCTCTCAGTTCGTGAAACATATCCATGCTTTTTCTGTGAAACTGTCAATCCCTGTGTGCTAGGCATGCATATTACACTAGAGGCACTGTGCTGGGATGGTCATGCCATGGCTGAGGCAGAAGGAGAGGTTCTGTGTTTAACCAGTGCTGTTGAAAGTGCAGACCAGCCAGGCAGTCTTTTTCTGACTGTAGGACTTCTTTTACACATGGACTCCATCATTTCACTCCTGTTCTGATGTACAGATGAGAGAAGTCCCAGTACTCTTTCTTTTGCTTTTAATGAAGTCAGAGGCTAAAATGATATTTGCTTACTTAATGTATGTGTTTATCTCATTATTCTATACTCAGTTCCATATGCAATTTTGCAGAACACCACTAGAATGTCACTAGTTGTATGTATGGTTTTTTAGGCTTTTACCTGAGTGAAACCAAGCTGGCTATGTTTACTTTTAAAGATTACATGGTATCCCTTACTGGACTCTAAAGCTTTTTTTCTGAAGGCACTCATTAACACTTTGAATCCCACCTTTACCTTGTCTCTTTATTTGAAGGTGTTTCTCATCCCAATTAAATTTGGTTGGTAAAATACTTTCTGTATTTTTCTATTCCCCAGTTTTAACTGAAGAAAAAAAAAAAATGTCACATTTTTCTTGTCAGTATATTAATTTGATGAAACTGTCCCTCAATTCTTCCTTGTCCTTCTCTCCCTCCTGAAATCTTGCTCTTTGCCTTTCTTCCTTGCTAACTGTGGATATCACTTTTAGTTTAGCTTCTACCATATCCACTCTATCACTTAATTATAATTATCACTTAAAAATAGAGATAAAGATATCATAATCCATCGTTTACATTGATTCACTGCAGGAGAACACCTGGTGGCCTCACTTTATTAATTATTGAATTTAAGTTGAATGTAACCTATTAAAAAAAAGTCATTTGCCTAGCCATTTCTTTACTTCAAACATTTTACATTGTGAAATTTATTGACTACATCATGTCCTGAACTACATTATTTCTAAAGCTTACAGTGATGTAAAAAGTGGTTTTTTTTCTCTTTCTTTTCCACTTGTCTCATAAAAAAAAAAAAAA